>JAJIYU010005239.1:0-22698 GCA_030144865.1 Tinospora cordifolia
AAAACACTTAATGGTAGTTATATGTTGTGATTTAACTAGAGCACAAAAGGAAACATAAACATTAAAGAAATGGTAACAATATTTCGTAAGATAACTCAACAATATTGAGTGTGATCATCATTGAAAGAAAGATAACATTAAGAGCCCTACTTGATAAGAGTAGGTCCTCATACATCAAGCTTAATAAAATCAAATGGTGTGAGAAAATTCAAATTATATTCATTAAAGAGTAGAGCCAAAAAATTACCTAGTTTACAATTGCTATGATCAAAATGTGATGAATCTCAAATTTGTTAGCCATCCCTTTGATGCTAAAAATCATAAACGAGAAGCAAAAATTTGTTCTAATCTAGAATGGAACCTTAAAAAAATAAAAAATAAAAAAATAAAAAAAGCGATGACAAGTCAATATTAAAAGGTATTACATCCATAGCCTTCAACTTCTCCAAGGTATATAATCCCCTGTGAACAACCTATTCCAATTAACTCCTAAGAAGGAGAATCCTAAACATAATAAAAAGTAAGAAGTGAGCAAAGTATCCAGAATTGATAATTAACCTATAAAATTAAAATTCAACTTGAGGTTAGGAATGTTATGCAAGAATTTTGATAATTGAGGAGTCACAATATGACCAACACTTGCCAATGGCATGGTGAGGCATTAAGCAATCATAATAAATAATTGAGGAGTCATATCTTACTAGATCTTTGCCTAATTATCTTCAAGAACCAAGAGGTTTTTACATTCAGTTTAATTTCTCTTTTGGTTTTTTTCCTTAGAGCCTCAAATTTTAATTACTTTAAGAGAATACATATTTTATTTTTCTAGATAAATTGAGTGTTAGATTTTAAAAATGAAAAATATAGATTCCGTGTTTTGTGAGAAGAGAAGGCCTCTTAACCTTTATATATCATTTCTTTTCATTAACAAAACACCTTTGGAGAGACACAGATCTAAGTGAAAATCACCTTTCGTAAAATGGTAGCATTAAAAACGGAATCGGGGTGCATCAAAAACATATGATTGTAAGTCTTGAGCTGATTAGTGAAAAATCCAATCTTTTTATTATCTCATATAAACCAAACCCAATAAGACTGGAAATTATATACAAACCCCAAGATCTTGCTTAACATGTCTACAAATGTAAACATTTCCCTCACAAACTGTTCCTATATTTTCTTGCTTACAAAGTCTATAATTGGAAGTTTGGAACAGAACCTAAATGAAAGAGGCATTGCGTTGTAGTGAAACCGTGCCTTCGTTTTCTTCCATCGTGCTACTACTAAAAAGCACTCGATTGGGTTCATTAAAGCAATTCACTCGTCCGTGTTTGGTCATCGGAGGTTATAGAAGAGAAACAAACAAGATAGTTTTCCAAGGAATTGTCTCTAGCATAGATATACTTATAATCTTTCCCATTGTGCCTTGCGACTAAGAAAAGATAGAATGAAAAAAATAATAAGGCAAAAAACGAAAAATCTCAAACAAGAAGTGCAGAATCTCAAGACACAAAACAAATTTCTTTCTTATATTTGATGTTGTGTACTTTCTATCAAATGGACCAAAATCTGTTGATAAGCAGTATACAACCAAGAAGACAACGTCGTGTAGAAACAGGAAGCATCGTACATTCCCCAGAAAAAACAGGGCAACAATAGGTGCGCCAATTGCACTTGCAATCACTCAAGAAAATAGAGAAAAAAAAAAGACGGCAAAAAGGGGGTAAAAAAATAGAAAACTTAAATCCACTCACCATGATAATTTTCACCTTGAAAACTCACAAACTGGGCACAGATATCCTCTTCTACTGTACAAGTTTGACACACAGGTTAGTCATACACCTATTTACACAAACCCGCGAGCCCCTAGCGTCAGCAGATATTGACCAAAACCAACATTCCTTTCTGCACTGAATGCTAATTGGTAACACAGCACATTTCGCCTCCCTCAAAGTATTCATTTGGTCTTTGAATCTCAGTTAGCATTTTATAAGAGAACACTCATTTTGTGTAAATCTGAAAGTCCTTGTCCATGTTCAAGTCCCGTTCCCTGAACTGCCGTCTCTGCGCTTCTCACATCATTAACCAGGCCAGCCCACGCTGGTGTCGTGCTCTCCCTCTCACCACATAGGCAGGTATGATGCTCCATTCTTTTCTGGTAAAGGACCGGCTAACCAAAATGCAGTTTGATCAAACAAGTAAAAGTCCTACCCAAATGGATATGAGTTCAAAACACCAAAATCTTGACTAAATCCTGGAGAACCATCACTAACCCTGATTAAATGAAGCCCTCAAACTTTCATCCGGTAAAGTCCAAGAGAAAAGGTGACCAGCTGAATCCCCACTCAATAGTTGCTTGAGGTTGCTTCCAAGATAAAGGGCAGTTACAGGGTTTTTGTGGGATTTGAGTACTTTGTGAAGGATCAATCTGTATTCTGGTGCCTTGCCAGAAATTCCAAAACCAGTTCCATTGGGAATCGATCTGCTACTACCGCTAGCCTCCTCAGAACAATGCACCATATGCCACACTTTAACAGCTCCACTCTGATGTCCAGTCACATACCAATTATTGTCCCACCAGTCAGAGAATGTTGTACTCGTCACTGAGAGAATAAAATCAGATGGAAGCTGAGAAGTATTGACCACTGCAAGGCAGTCACCATTGATGCTCCAGACAGAAAGTGAAATTCCAGCAGCTGTCACTATCTCTCCAGTAAGATCATTCACATAGATGGCTGACATTGGGGCTGGGAATTCAGAAAGTTGCTTAACAAAGGTCAAACTGCTGAGGTCCCATAATATTACAGTGCAATCATCTGAGCCACTCACAATTAGCATATAAGGTTGGCTGACATGGAGGCAAGTAACCTTGGCTGTGTGAGCACAGAGGGCCCGCTGCAAACGAAGATGACGCAAGCTTCGAGGACTGTCCTTATTGATTCTCCAAACAGAGACCACACCATCATCAGCACCTGTAACAAGGGTATGGCCATCATGGGTAACTCCAGCACACTGAATTTGATTGCCCCCATGCAGGCTCTCATGTGTTGAAAGGAGTCTATCCTGATCATAACTAATAAATCTCAAGCTACGGTCTGGGAAGCCCCATGCAATGTACTTGTTGTATGTTCTAGGTTTAAGTAGGTTATTTGCTCCAGCAACAAGAATCTTTTCATGGAAAGTGACAATCTGAGTTATTGAAGATGAAGTTTTGCGGACTTCATGAGGAACCAGATGACTACAATGCCGAAGGGGATGAAAGGGAAGCTTCCTGTCTGATCGACGCTTCACATGGGGTTTGAGAAATAGCTGCTTAGGAGTCTGTCCAAAGTGATTAATTTGAGCAAGAATAGAGGCCTTCATGGCAGGATCAGTAACAGAATCTATGTCCACGCTCCCTTCATAGGTATAATGATAGAAGACATTCACAGCTTCTTCAGCAGCCTGAAAATTGTAAAAAAAAATGAATTAAGATGTGTCAATAGCAAGAAAGATAATGTTCAACAAAATGGTTTCCCACAAAATAAAATCTAATAAAATAGAAGCAGATTGAAACTGAAAATGAAGTCCAGCTACAATCACAGATTGAGACCAACAGAAGTCCTCGTACATGAGGCAAAATAAAAAGAGAACCTTCAATTCTATTGTCTCATTGAAGATTTGGGATTTGGAAAAAGAAAATAAAGATCTCATACAGAAAGCCATTTGTTAATCACATTCTCAAGAGCTCATGGACTGGAACGGGCCATACTTCACACTAGCACCAGGCAAACTGCTTATGTATTGAGCTCAATAAGTAGTCCTATGACCCTGAAGAACACTACCTCAAACCCACCAGAAGTATTAAGAGTATAGTCTAAGGCAAAGATAGTTTTGTAATGAACTTAATATATCAAGGAAAGTCCACAAATGATTGAAAGAAGGAATATTAAAAGCAAGAAGCAAATGTTAGAAGTCAACATCGAGAAACCCACCTTCCCCCTCTGTTTATACCCAAAGATGAGGTCTATCCAATGATGCAGATTTTCTGAAACATAATCAGATTCCAGTGCTTCACGATGCTTTCTAATGAACTCTCTGACACTACCTTTGGCCCAAGGGGGCAACACAACATCCCCCACCTGAAAAAAGTTGCACCAACTCAATAAGGTCAAACAGATAATGAAAATGGGAAAACATAAAAATAAAAAACCATTGATAATCAAACAAGCGAGACCTTCTCCCCAGATTGCTTCACTCCCAAGTCAAGATTGAAACGATTTTCCAGAAACTCAGGCATATAAAAGAATTCTGGAATCAACTCCTTCACATCTGATGTGTTACCCTTTCCAGCTGCACTTAACCAAGTATCTCTTATGCTATTAAAAAGGCGGTCAGCATGGTCAAACTGACCACCTTGCAACTTTTGGTTCTCTAAACTGAACGGTGGCAGCCGTAGAAGATAAAAGAGTACAATTCCAGCACTAGAATAATGTGAACCGTAATGAAATTTAGGAACATCTGGGTCATCCCAGCTTTCATATCTGAGAGGAAAAAGAAAAATGTCAGCTGAGAAAGAAAAAGGTCAAAGTTAGGCCAGAATGAGTAGCAGAGCACACAGATAAAGAAAATAAATAAATAAAACCCACGTACCTAAATATTGTAATTGACAAAAATTGAAAAATGACAATGAACGAAAGACAGGTTCAGCAGAAATTTGAGTCTATACTGGTGGCTCCAATCAAGACAAAGATGAAATATTGTATGGTAAATTATAAACATGTGAAGACGACCTTACCACATTATTGTTAAAGCTATGCCTAATTGATTTGACTTAAGGAAAATCAATTATCAAACAAGTGTACATGCAGTGTTTAACAAATAATAATACCATGAATAAGAATTCAACTACTATGACAAAATGACAGTTTAGATGATATACCATACTTTTTTCAAAACAAATTGAGGCCTAATTATTAGTATAATATATATATTAATTGAGGCCTACTTATTGTAGTGTTTGTGGGTGTGTGTGTGTGCTGAAACGGTAAGAACATTTCATATCAATTTAGATCAAGCAAAAAGAAGAAAGCATAACAGTTACAAGCTAGACCACACCTTTTCTTAAATTCATCCTCCCCTTCGAGTGTTTGGCATCCCATTGGCTTTTCAAGATTACGGAAAGTCTTTGGATCGGACAAGTCCAGTACCTCGCTCTCATAGTCTGCAAGAACCCAAGGGAAAACTGGATACTGTGTAAGATCACTATATCCACGTCCAGCAAGTGTATTGAGGTGCATTAGATACTGGAAATTGCTAATTTCTCCATTTTGCCATCTTTTGGAAAAGGACTTTGCCATAAGCTTAAAAAGGCGACTCCCCTCATTGCCTTCTTGTTTTGAAGATCCTGAAATGGTTGTGTCCAACCTGTTGCAAAAATGTGTTTAAAGATTTAATGCTATCTAAAATCAAACGGAAGGAGCTAACTGTAGAAAATTATATGAAAAGTTTTAAGATGGAAAGATGTGAAAATGTTGCTCAACCAATGGAACTTCAATTGTTCATAACTTTTTTGTACAAAGTTCTCCCCTTCTTTTCTTTCTTGTTTCTTAACTTTTTAATTTTTAGGTGCATGAGCGTGTTGCATGTGCAGTGTTTTATGGATGATATTATGGGGCTACAAGCTCTAGACAAGAGCAAACACTCAAACAAAAGGACACAGAAATCTGTTCAAAGCAATTTTCAGACTGTAGTCAAGGACAGGAAATAGAAGATTACCATAGTAAGGCACCAAGTACATCAATGATTGATTCACACTTTCTCACACTTTACAGATGGAAGAATGCAAACCAAAACCAAGCATTTCAAGCATGCAAGAAAAACCTTATTTAATAATTGAAATTCACAAGCGGATGACTCTAAGCAGAGGATTATCATTATGAACCATAAACCACCTTGAAACTGAAAAAAAAAAAACAAAAAACAAAAAAAAAAAGAAATCATCAAATATTACCAATCATATCAACAGCCAAAAATGTGTCAAGTAGTAGTCTTGACTAAGTTGAGAAATTTAAAATGAAGAGAGAGAGATAGAGTAGAGCTGGACATCTGACTCATCATTCACTTGATAGGTCTTTCAGTTTTTCCCTTTTTCTTTTTTTTTCTTTTTTTTTTTTTTTTTTTTTTTGAGATAGTGATGGTGAAGGAAAAGGATTTAGGTAATGGCAATCCAGTGGTGTGAGAGAAAATCTATATGTCAGCCTAGAGAATTGCAGCTTTGTGTAAATACTAGAACCATGTGCGTTAACATGCAAGATTAACTGCAAGGAGTTAAGAAGAATACATACATGCTATTCCTTGGGAGATTCATGGCAACAAGATTCTTAAACACCTCCTCTCTCTCCCTCTTGTGGAAAACTAGAAGATCATTGCATCCATCCATGCTGAATATCTCAACTGCGACAGGGCGTAGCTGGTAATCACGTTTCAATATCTCATGAATGCTATCAAGCTTCCACATATGCCATGGATGAGGAAGATTACCACTATTACACACTTTTTCCTTTCCCCATGCACCACCATTATATGCCCACGCCCGTCCCCCAACCCATGCTTTAACTGTAGCACACCATGAAGAAGGAGGTGACTTGCACTGGAGATCATTACTTCCAGTAGCATCTTTCTTCACACCCAAAGCTTGATCAATCACAGACAGTTCATCTTCGTATCGTTTTTCACATATGCATCCAGAGTCATCAATGTAAAAATTTTCAATAACATATATGCAAAGATCACCTATGAGAAATATCCCATCATGCTTGTCAAGACCTACAACACGCTCACAGTTGTATCTAAACCTAATCTTTTCAAGAGGTTCTAAATAAGGTCTTATCAGATATTCTCCATTATCAAGTAGCTCCTTCTCCGACTTCTCATCTGTCACTCTCACTTCATCAATTTTAGCACTAGCAGGTTGCCTTGGAGAGCCTATGTCAGATCTGCAATGCATGCCATCTGTCATTGGAAGAGAAACAGCACTAGACCGGCCACCAAACTCAAGAGCAGAATGCAGGCTTGCTTCATTTATACTGCTAGCCTTGTCATCATTCCATCCAATCTTAGCTAGCGTTATGTCCTCTTCTTTGACATCATTTATTTCCGTCAAAAATAAGTCATCATACTCGAGGCCATCAAAGCTCTTCTTTTTTGCACCATCAAATAATAGATTAAAAAACATATCCGAATCAGTTTCAGAAGCATCCAGACCATTCTCATTTTTTCTTATAGACAGCTCGTTTTCTGTCAATTTGAACTGATCACCAAGAACATTCTGAATAGTATCAATCTTCAATTTACAATGCTCCAGTTTTTTGCGCATTCTATATGGCCCTTCAATGGGGCATAGCTGCCATTCAGGTTCTTCACTGGCAGTGGATTTTCGCATTGGAAATATTCCTCGCTCATGGACAAGTTGTTGGAGGTGGGCTTGCCATTCACTCTCAGCATGAAGAACCCATCCATATTTATCTTGACGGATAACCCTCAGCTCAGTTGACATTGCATCACGAACCAACTCAAGTGCACATCTGCGATCATTAATCTGCTCCCAGTGTTTTTGGTCCAATTTTGAGTTTTCCTGAGATCTTCTCCCCATTTCTTTCTTACGACGATCCTCCATTCCTTTTATCCTCACCCCAGGAAATTTGGCTGATCCAGCAATATACTGCATCCACATAATAGCAGCACACTGCTCCAACACTTTCTTGATCGTCTGCTCAGAACACTGAAACCATTCAAAGAATAGAGATGAACTTCCTGTCAAAAGTTTGTCGAAACCACCATGCAGAACATCTAAGTGCTGTCCTTGGTTTGGCTTAGAGACGAGCAACTCCTCTAAGGCAGCACGGCGATGAACAAGCAGAAATTTAACTATATCACTTGCCATATTCTGTGCCGTTCGTCTTTGGTCTCGGAGGAGATTGATTAAATTTATACAGAGACAGCAATTCAGATCAGTATCAAGATTCATAGGGCAAAATACAATTCGTTTGTGTGCAACTAATAACTGTAAGACAGTACAAATATCAATCCCCGAGTTTTCATTTGATGAGATCAAAGACAAATTCTTCTTAGGTTCTGCTTGAAAGCCTAAGCATGAAAGAAGGTCATCCTCCCCAATGTTAATCAAAAATGAAGGCAGAAAACAGTACATAATCATGCGATTAGTATTTTTCAGAAGAGAATGTATATATGTATCGAGTTGCTTGCTTCCTCTTGTCATAGATAGAATACCTTTCCCAGCTGCTGCTGCTTCCTCAATTCGACCATCCTTATTAGCTAATTGCAACATAGATAACAAGAACTCCAAAGTGCCAAGTGCAGCTCCTGGCCTGGGAAAGGCACCCATGTATACACGATCCACAATCATCCAGCATAAAAGGTCCAAGTTTGGAGACCATCGGGACTTGTCAAGCTTTTTTTCTTCTTCTTCGTCATCACGCAACAGATGTCTTTCTAGAAAGTTCATCAGTCTACTAAGGCATAATCCCTGAAAAATTAAGGCACAATCCAGATCCACATGCAAAGGAACAGTTTCCAAAATATGTTCTATAATCTGGGCTGCTCTTATCTGCTCTGTCACAATATCAGCAAGAACTTCTGCCATGAAATCTAAAACAGCAGTAGCTCCGGCAGAACAAGGTCCACCACCATAACCAGAATCATCCACTTCAAGTAAAAACTTTGGCTTAACAGAGAAAAATGTGCTTACAGAAAAGGATCCTTGAGAACTGGATTTTAAATCTTGAGAAGCATCGAAGTCACTAACAGACATAGAAGATCCCTGAGAAGAAGTACCAATCTGAGGTTTTACCTCATTGCTGATTGCACTACCAAGCCAAGATGTCAAAGCAATCATTGGGGATGAACTGGGTGCTAGTGGAATTTTATAGTTTGATTTTTCGGAATAAACAGGAGAATCAGGTACAACCAAAGATGTAGAACTAAATGATTCTGAAGCCTGAGTGGAATTTAACACCTCATAACCATTAGTAAAATTAAGTTCATTTGGGCCTGAAGTCGCCTTGAACATTGGATCCAGAATTTCAACATTAGAACTCTGAGAATTGAGGATCTCTGCTCCTGCGCTTGGTTTACTTAATTCTTTCCTGGACATGTTTGCTTCTTCCGCCGCATTATCACAGACAAAATGGCTTCTAGAACCAAGCATATCTTCTGAACTCGTGCTTACTTGTCCATGAGGAAAGCTTCCAACACTAATGGAGGTCTTGGTAGATTGCTCATGGTCATGAGGGAGGCTGGAGAATGTATGCTGGGAGCTAAGGGTATCATCAGAATCATTTAAATTCTTTTCTTCTGCTTTTATCGAGAGATTCTTTGCCATCTTTACAGCGACAGCAGCCCTGGAAATGGTAGTAACTATCTCGTCAGAGAAACATAACAGGATGAAATACCATGGCTCAGGTTGTACTTTTAACTTTAAAGAATTACATGGTATAATAGTAGAAAAATGATAGTTATTTTTTAAAAATATAAGTTCTTTTCATTAGAATATAGGTCATGGTTTTAACTTAAAAAATAAAAAATAAAATAAAATAAAAAGCCTCTCCAATGCAAAGGTAAGGCTGCACCTCAGCCCTTCCCATGACCCTGCAATGGTTGGAGCCCCCCGTGCACAAGGTGCACACACTCAATCAATAACTCTAATAAACTCAGGCAAAAAGCGTGGACAGAATAGAACCAAAAGAAATATTCAGACACACCTGACACAAGAAAAATACAAGTCAACACAGCTTTCAAGGAATTCTGTTCTCCTGCAAATGGCAGAAAAAGGAGGGCACATTTTTGCTAGATCAACCATGAACCTAAGGACTGATGTTGCAGCAGCAGGTGCTGCAGCTTCTCCACCCATAAGACGTGCTGCATAGGTCTTATGCATTAGAGCTTCACCCTGAAGTTCTCCTGTCATATCTGTTGACTCATCATCTACAAGCTCTGCTACAAGCCCAGCACTCACTTGTGAAAGATTACCAGTTTGGTGGGCAAGCATTGACTGCATGCTTAACCTATCAAATGTAGACTTTGTCATAGCAATCACAGATTCCAACAGCTCAACAAACTTCAACTCAACATGGCTTCCATTGCTTGGAATAAGAGCATGGAAATCAAGCATGCGCACTTCTGGCAATCTTGGATACACAGGTTTTCCAAAAATAAGACAAAAAAGGATATAGTATATTTCTGGAGAATCATTGAAACTAGAAAGTACACATGCCAAACCTTGATAACCCCCACTACTTCGAAATTTAAATGAAAATGTGGATGACGAGGCAAGACTGACACCAAGAAGAGTCATTACCCATCTCATACTGGTTGGATGAACAGCTTCATCAAGAAAATATGTTATTAACTTTGATGAAACAAGCTTATGCCACTGTTCTAGCAACTCTTCTGAATTTATGGTCATTTGTAAATCAATCAGCATTTCCAACAACATGTTCCGAACAATAACATGCTTCCCCATTGACTCTCGAGTGATTGCATGACGTGCTGTGACTTTCGGTGGATCAAATGTCATAATCACAAACCTTACCACCTGTTCAAGTTCAGAACCCAAAAACCCATCCTCCAAGATAACCCCAAGTAACATAACTAATTTCTCCAAGACAGGAACTTCCACATCACCCCTTTGCATAGTCACTAGTAAGTGTTGAACAAGATTCATTCGACGAAGGATTGTCAGGTTATGATTTCTGTACCAATGCATAGCGACCATGCGCTCAAGAAAGCCAAGTAATGCAATTTGAATAGAGACAGGGGAAGTCACCCACAAGGTCCAATCCAAGAGAACATGCTCAACCATATCCGCATTTGACAGAACAATACAGTTAGAGGTTTCTGCCTGTATGTCACTATTTTCAAGCTCTGAAATATGACTATTGGAATCCTTGTGCATCGAAAAGTCATCCATGTCTCCATGAGATCCAGCTGAAGAAAACTCATCAGCAAACTTGGATGAAGAAACATAATCATAGTTGGTTTCATGACCAGCACCAACAAGGGAAGGTATGATTTGAATTTCTCGTGCCTTCTGAGGCTCAGAAACTGAAGCCTCACATGCAGCAATTTGAAAAAATATCTCTAGAGACTGCATGTCAAACAGAGACATTCTACGATGGAGGAAGAGAGCAAGCAAATGGTACCCTCTATAAGCTTGCATGTCTTGCACATTCTGAGGATTCTGATGAAGTGCACTGGCAAGTAAAGTGAGGGCCATATGCAGCATATCTCTGGTTTCAGCAGCTTCAACAAGAGCAAGGACCACAGCCATACCACCAATTGTTCGTATGCTATCCCCAATAACACATTGCCTGCATATATAAATATCTCCATGAAGTCGACCAAAGCGAGGTATGCCTGCATCGAAAGAGAAAAATAAAACACAAGTTTCAAGGATGTTATGAGAGGAGCAAAGACAGACAGAGAGAGAAAGAGAGAAAGATATATATATATATATATATATATATATATATATATATATATATATAGAGAGAGAGAGAGAGAGAGAGAGAGAGCTGCACACCGCCAATAGGGGAAGCAGCAGCAGACATTGGATCAACTAGATTAACCAATGATAAAGTCCCAGATGATCGATAAGCTTCAGAAGATGTTCCATCAAATGCAAATATGAGTTTCTTCCCAGAGAGCTGTGATGATAGATTTCCTAATCGGTCCATATCCCACACAATCCCACTTCGATCTGCCTTAGGAATCACTTGTTTACTGGCACTGTCAAGCTTTTGGACATTTGGAGCCAAAAGTACCTCAGTGTCCAGTGAATCTAAAATTGCCATGCTACCCCCACCACAAGCCTGGTTAGGAACAAACCGCAGAAGATTTGTATCTTGGAAGAGTCCCCTGTATCCTCTACCAAGAACGAACATGAAATAAATACTACCTGACGTGAGCACTTCCTCAAAAAGATAGCACGAACGAAGTCTCCAGGATAGTTCACTCAATTTTGCACAAGACACTTGTGTCCCTATAATTACCTGTAGAGATTTTCCAACAGGAGAGGGAGCATATCCTAGCTTTCCTGTGTGTCTCAGTTTACCATTAAGGTACAAGTATGCCATACTAGCTTGGAAAAGTCCAGCCAGTGCATTTGGCTTACTATGAACAACAGCAAGGTGATGCCACTTCCCTTCTTCCAGTTCTAGGCCAGAAAAGGACAAGGAAGAGGAGTTGCTGGTTGCTAGTGTAAGAACACCATCATCCTGAAGATAAAGTTCTACAAACAGAGTGCCAACCTCATCTGCTGCTCCAACAGAAAAGAGTTGTAGAACACGTCCCTGCTGCTGTTGCCTACTAGAGGTGCTCTGCCTTCTGGAAGACCCCATCTTTGATGGCTGATCTGTTTCTTGTCCTTGAGTTCTCAAGAAGTTTTGAAATTGAAACCAGCAGATAAATGAATAACCAGCGGCAGGAGGCCATGATCTTTCTCCTAGAGATACTTGAACAGAAGCATGCCCAACCTTGCTCATGTCCATCTCGACAAATGGCGCTAGAGAAACATTTTCAGATTCCTTATCTTCTCTGCGAATTAACCTCTCCATCATATCAACAAGGATATGACCTGAGTTCATGAGCCTCATTTGCAGAATATATCTAACAAGCACTCGGAGCTCCAGTGATGACAACCTGTAACCATTATGTATTTTAATCATTATGAAAAGGTAAAACAATCCAAGGAACTTGAAGAATACATCAATAACAGAGATGTCATTGGACAAACTATAAAGCTACCTGTACGATCCAAGCACCTCAACAATCTGTAGTGCATGGTTAAGTAATGGGGATGAGCCAAGAAGAAAAGGGTGAATTGTCTCAAGTAAAAGTCCAACACAACCTAAATTAAAAGAACACAGAAAATGTGAAGAGAATTACTTACAAAGGAGCAAAAACGGAAATGAAGAAAGAAATAAAATATTGTGTCTCGCACCTACAGAAGTAAGGTTTTCCTGATTAAATGGCTCTGCACTGGCAAGCTTTTCAATGAAGTTAAGTACTTCTAATTGCACCTTGGGTGTAAAGACTAACAAAGCACGAATTAGCACTCCAATTGCCCCGGCATTATACACTCGTTGTTTAATAAGATTAAAGGAACCCGATGAGGTGCTTAAGAGAAAATTAGCTGAGCCAGCTTCAACTGTGTCAGCTGGGGCACTCTCTGTCGTTAATGCACAGGACGGAGGAAGCACTATTTCAAGTGCTAGCTCAAGAAGTAATTGAATGACTTGCTTTTCACAATCCACACAAAGTAAACCAGATTCACGCAGAAGATCATAAAACGTCTCTGATGATATAATTGTGTGCAGCCTTACCCGGTTGACAGAGTTTCCACACACCCCAGCAGTCACAACACGCAATAGAAAAGTGAAAACTTTTGTGTAAGACAGCAGAGATTGACTGCCATGTTCATTGCTCTGAAAACTATGGAGGGTAGTTAACAAAAGGGAAAATCCAGTGGCTTCCCCAAAGACTCTTTGGGCTGATTTATTGACGCCCAAGATACGCCACAAAGCACCAAAAGTATCACATTTTGCATCATTTTGGAGCCTGTATTGAGATCCTGAGACACTTGAAACCATCCCACTCTTTAAAACTTCAACCAGTGCACCTAGTTCTTCTGGATGAGTCTGATAAAACAAATCCAATCATATTGTAGAACAAGCATGTTAAGCTATATGCATATTAAAGTAATTTTCATGGAGGAAAATCAGTTAATGTCAATTTTGCGACCTAGAAGTTCTACTGTGAAACATAATTAACTAGCAAGTACATCCACTTTAAGAACTAGCATATGCAGCATTCCAAGATACAATAAATCTGACAAACCTGCAAGGCATCTTCAATAATCAAGCATGATAGTGTACGGAGAACCCCTGAACGATGAACGTCAGATGCCAAAAATGGAAGAACAATTGTCACTCCATTAGATGACCGGAATGATGACTGATTTGCTTCAGCTTTCTTCAGTAGGGACACCATACAATCCCATGCAACAGAAATCGTCTCTTCAGTCTCAAAAAGAGGGAACTTTGAACCAGAATCCAGGAGCTTGGGAGAAGAAATAATTGCGTTTTTAGTGTCCATGTGTTTCTGGAAGCTGCTTGCACTTGCCTTCCTCTCAAGCTGACTGGGATTTTGACTATTTTGGTCTGTGCCACACAGAAACACATTCTGTTTCAAGTCATCCAATAAAACTTCTTGAACACCCACTTCCCGTAAAACTTTCTTATACTGCTGATCAAAGGATATCAGTTTCACAAAAAAGGAAAGAATTGTGTGCTTCAAATCAGATGTTATTGGCTGCTGCAACAAGCAACATAGGGAAAGTAATTCTTGTTCAGGAACACAATTTACGACAGTAACAGCATACTCCAGAATTTTCAAAATTATATCCTGTAATGCTGGAGGAAAGCCGCCCATATTAAGAATAAAGAGAGGTACGGTCCGTAACTGTTGGCACAACTTGTAATTTTCCAGATGACTGGAGAATACCTTGAACATTCTATTTAATACCTCTGCCTGCAACTCTATGTTGCCTGCCTTGAGAAAAATATCCTGCAACATCTGTATTGCTTCAAGGTCCTTTACTTTGGTATTATCCTTCTCCCAAATTTCATCAGCAATCCTGTCAGAAGATGGTGTACGACTTCTCACATGACCAGTAGCCCTGCCATAAGTAGTAGCTTTGGAGCCTTTTCCAGCAACTGATCCTGCAGACTCGGTCGGACCTAACTGAGAAAGATTAACAAGAACGTCAAGTAACCTAGACAATGAAGGCGAAAGATGTGAAGGGGAGCTATCCCCTCTGCCCATGAAGTCCTGTTTTCTGACTTCACGAGATGCAAAAGAATCATCTGAATTAGAAATGTCTTCGCTGGAAAGCCTGCGATGAGTTGATTGAGTGTCTTGATCTTTCTGCATTGTAGACAATATCAACGCAAATTGAACAAGGAACTGATAGCCATGGGCGTTATGTATGTCCTCCCTAAGCCTGATAGCACCAGCATCTACAATCAAGATGAGAACCGACAAATAAGTGGCAATCCCAATAACAAATTGAACCCTTGAGATAAAATTAAAGGCACTAAAACTAAAATGCAGTGATTACACCAAAACAATAAATTACAAGAAGAGTGCGAAGTATTGGCCATCACTAGCGGAAGCATACCAGATCTATATGACAATTCCACACATTCAAGTAGCAAATCTACAATCCCCATTGTGTAGGCAGAGTCACCACACTCAGGATTGAAATTTTTTACAGCCATTAACAGAACCTTTACCTGAACATAATACCAAAAGATTAAAAGTTAAACATGCTTGAATATTTTGAAAAATATAGAGAATTAATTTTATAGAGGACTATTGCAAACAAAAGCAGAAAAAAAAAAATCTCCTTTAAAAATCTTAAAATAAGACACTATAGTATAAATGCATGACTCAGTTTCATCACTTAAATTGATCTTACCAACAGACAGTATACACCAAGAATATATCCTAAATACAATTCATTAATTCATCAATTAATGCAAATGGACTTAATATTGATACTTCAAAGAAAAGCTTCAATAGTTAAAATGTAATGGTTTTTCCTATATTGTTCTTTTTTTTCATTGTTAAATCAACCAAGAAAAAAAAAATTTTAAAGACCAATTTTATGAAACTACTTCTTCCAGGCATATTTTTGTCCAATAGAAACAGTTGACCAATCAAGGTGCAAGCGAAGATAAATGTAAATAGATGTATCTTGATAGAGCAAGCAATAAAAAGCATCATCTAAAACATTCTCTCTTAATGCTATGTAGCTGTCCAGGTGTTGGTAATGTTGTTCGAGTAGATCAATAGGAGGATGCTTAACATATTTTAATCCACAAACAGAAACCATGTTGAAAGCATTTCTTTTGCAATATTTCCGAAAAACTAATAGTGGGATAATTTCAGTAATCAGAATGCCATATTTCTATCAAGAACTAAAAACCTCATCAAAGATAAGCCTTATAAATTCTTAAGATGTGATTTGAATTTCATTTCCTAAGAGGTAAGCATTGTCAAAATTTATCGTATTCTTTTTTTAAAGAATTTTGCACTTATAATTCTTTCCATTTTGGCACTCCCTCCCCTAGGGAAATCCGTTTCTCATGTCAGAAAAGCAGAACTTAATCAACAAGATGCACAAAGTGCACAAATAAAAAGCAAATTAAGCATATTTTCAAAAAGAACTTATCACAAGAAAAATCAAAGAAAATGAAATGGCATACCAGATGATGCTTGCGAATATATTTTGCAGTGCTTCCATTATCATTAACCAAAAGAAGGCCAAGTATCTGTTGCAATGTTATAAACATCAAATTTTACATTTGGATTTTAATTCAAACAAAAAAATAGTAGGAATTTGAGATGTAATAAGGCTTTTCCATATGTAATTGAACATTAGTATGATTACTGATTTACCTGCATGGCATGTCGATGAAGCTGAATGGTATGCAAAGGAACAAGTCCCTCCCTGAACTGAGAAAAAACTGTAAGAGAGCCATTCACAACCATATTAAACAACAATTCAAGCGAATCATCCTCAATCAAACTCTGTGCAGCAGAAGGATGGCTTGCCAATGCCTTCATAATATGCACTATACTTCCTTCAACCTGCATATTCAAAGAATTTCAGCAATTCAGCTATAGGCATTATCCAAATTCCCAACCACTTGAAAACCACTGTTCCAGAAACTAAACTAATTCAACAATTTCCATAGACCATCAACCGTTACATTCCTAAAGAAGACATCACCACATCACCATTAAAGTTCTATATGACTTCAGACAAACAGTAATGTGATCCAAAAAAAAAAACAAAACAATAAAATAAATAAATAAACATATATATATATATATATATATAACTCGTACTAAACCATCTTAGTTCTCATACATTTTGGATAAGAAACAGATTTTAAGGTCGGTTTCTCTTAGCAGCTAGCATCACAAAGTTTGTACATGTGGTTGAGGTTGTAATGTGAAAAGGGCAAGACTTCATCTGAATCACATATTTTACCTAGCACAGATACTTTAATTGGAATAGTGATTTAAGATGGAGATGGTATGATATTTCCTTCGTGGCGATAAGCAGCTAATAGATTTATTACTTTAACTTCTGTTTCAAAAACAGATATCTTTGTACATAATTCTCCTCTCTCAATCCAGCAAGGTTTGAACTTTGCATGGTGGGAAGCCCTTCATGATCTGCATTATGCCATCAAACTTATGATTCGTGATTCCAATTAGTAAAACACTTGGAGTTAGGTTGCAAATCATTGTGTTTATGAATCACCAATGAGTTTTACTTGTGAATGTATTTTACTTATGAGCTAAAATCATGTCTCACTAACCAATACTAAACTATGTTGTCAGTATCATTGAGTTAGCAACCCAAATAATGAATTGTAATCATGGAAAGATTCGCATGCATTCTTTTGAGATCAAAGAACAAAGGCTGGGTCATTTGATCCAAAATCATCACAATATTTTTTTTTTAAATCAGTTACACATTTTCAATGAATTATAACGAACAAGTTTTGCTTCAAGCTAAAACATCAAAACCACTTCACAAATTGTGACTTGTTTGGTTGTTCCTAGCTTTAATGTTTATCAAACCCAATCTTCCCTTCTCCTTGGATCTAATACCAATCTATCAAACGCCAAAAATCACTGATTCCCCTCCACCTTTTTTCACACAATCTTTTTGATCATTCTCGCAACTCTGGCACTTCCATCAGGATCTAGAAGAGAGAATAGTGGATGGTAATGGCTTACAGCAGTTTTCCGATTAGAGATAGTCTACCACATCTAGAGAGCAAAGTTTTTCCTCCTGCCTAGAAATCTTTGGGATGTTTCAAAAATAAAAAACTCTGATAAAACTTCTTAGCAAAGTTTGCTCCCAATGGAAGACCTAAATACTGAATACACAAAGATCCCATGTTGCATCCAACATATCGGTGATGTTTTACAATCTGCTTGCATCAATACTAAAACAATGTCAATACTTTTAGAAATATTGACCCTAAAGCTCAATGACCAACAAAAGCATCTCCTACTTTTGATTGAGTTTCTGAACCCATTTCCACTCTCGAGCAAGAACAGAATATTGCCAATGACTTGGATTCATGAATCACAGTGGGGAGCTGGTTCAAATTGATAATTGGTTGGTTTAAATTATCCAAATCACTACCAAAGTTAATCATAAATTGGAAGCAAGGCATTTTACATTATTATTATTATTACACCAATCAAATTGGCCATGTAAATTATGACAATATTGGCATATTCAAATTTCTAATTTTGGATCATATGATTCAATACTTTGAATCTCATTTCAATCTAACAAGCATCATAATGATTCACTTTCAAATTACAATGGATAACTATAGTCAGCGTTCTTACAGTATGATAACCAATCACCAGAAGGAAGATCACCTAATAATTGAGCGGTAGAAATATCAAGTAAAAAAAGTTCATAAAATCAAAAAATTGTGAATATAATGACTCCAAATATGGAAGAATGCAGCTGGCTCATATTAGTCAAAATAGAACTATATTAGGAGTCCTCACACAGAGTACCACTAAGTGGTAGATGGTATAGGATTCCCTGCCAAAGTTAGGACAAGTAAGAAAAATGATATATGAAGAAACCATGTGAGAATTGGAGATTGTACAACATACTTCATCTTATTTATTTGCCACAATAATCTTCATCATATAATGAAAATTCTCGAAACTTCAACAATTTTCTGTCAATTTTTGTAATTTTTTAATGTTTGAATTATATTTCTGTTTGAAAAAAAATGTTTGAATTATAAGCTAAACATCTCGGTAGAATAAATAGTTTTTGAGAGGTAAATAAATATAGATAAATAAATATCATGGCTATGTAATAAAATCAAAATAAGCATATTTTAGTATTATGGAGCATTTAACTTGCACACTTCTCTTCACCACCTAAACTACTAATCAATCCACTTGTCCCTTTCCACCAATTGATATGGAGAATTGTGTACAATTTAAAGCCTAAGCTTTCAAGATGAACAGCGGCAAATGGTGAGCTCATCTACGCAAATACACTTCAGAGGAAATTTCATTATTGAGCTATGTTGCTAAACTGGTTTTATCTTTCCAAGCAAGATCATGATTCCATTTGTCACTGGTTTGAAGATGCTGTTCCATTAAGCATATGTGGGGCCTATGGAAATTTATTCTACAACAGGAGACACTTCCATAAGAAGCGAACTTGTGTGAATTGCCCAAGGATGGATCTTGTCCTAAAAACTATTGGACTACTCAACCATGATTATATTTGTCGAGTAAGGAAACGAGCACACAAATTTTTGAAGATCAAAAGAGATGCGAGATATGATATGTAAGCATATTGTTTTTCTTAGCGTTCATATTGATTAGTTACTGAAGGTAAGTTACATTGTTTTCCAAACTTATCTTTTCATCTCTTCATGGGAGAAAGTGTCTTAAAATTGGATCTTAAAATATGCATGTTATCTGATCTATTAAGCCTAATGTTTTATAAACAGGCTATTTCAAAAGAATATTCTGAGATTGAAGAGTCTAAGCAATGTCTTTTGTAAGTTCAAAAAAGCCCATTACTATCAACATTAGTCTAAGGAATATCGGAAATATCGAAGTAGAGAACCTACACAATTAGTTTACTAGAAACTTGTTTTAAGGGGGCATTACTTTTATGTAATAACAAATGTAATTAATTATAAACTTAGTGATATTTGTTTTTGGAGGCCAGACCTGGTATGGATTTAGTCCCATTATTTTCTTGTTTGGGTTTTAAAGTGAAACAAAAAACAAGTATTGTAAATTCAAAAAGCCCAAGACAAAGCAAGAGCACCAAAGATCCTAAGAAAACAGCCAGAAAAAGAACCAAAAGTACAAGACACCCAAAACAAAAAGGCAGCAGAAACTAGTAATAACCCAGCAATTTCAAACTGCCAAGATGCTCTCCATTCAATTCGCCTTGTTTAGGCAATGATAGTCTAGGTGAAGCCTACGCATGACCGAGGAGATTAAAAAAAAGTATTTATTAACAGATCCCTAGATAATTCATTAGTTATTTACAGTTCTTTAAAAAATTCATATGCAGAATTTTATATATATATATATATATCTAATTATATTTTGTAGTAAGTGTTGAGTTTTCATGAAATGATCAAAATGATATTAATAAAAATCATGTCACAAAACATTAATTCATGTTTTACTCATTATTCAAGAGATTTGATAGAATTGGAAGCTTTCTTGTGTGTCAAACAAAAAATAAATGCCAAACACCATGAATCTACCATCAGAGGGTTGTCGAAGGGCCATTTAAGGCTGTCAAAGATATTGATGATGTTTATCAGTTTGAGCAAATGGAAAAATAAGCAAAGGAAGAAAAGGCTTTAAGGTTTGCTGTTGAAAGAGAGGAAAGTTTGTCTTTAAAGTTCTCTATGTAAACATTTACACAACCCTTCCACTCTCTACCTAGCACAACCACCTAGGTTTTTTCTCCCTAAAATGTCTATGCATAGCATAAGCAAATCCTCGAAAACACTGAACAACCTGCATAATACTAGTCCAATCCCTCATCCAATCACAAACACCAAAATCACCTGCCCAATTGCATGTTATATAAGAACGTGCAAGTGGATCAATGCTACCAATTGGGCAGGGGTTTTGGTGTTTCAGGTTGGATGTTATTGTTGGAAATGAACCATAGAATTTTCTTGTGGAAGATATTTAGATAGCTTTTGTCTCTTCAAAAAAAAAATATATATATATATATATATATATTTAGATAGCTTTTGGCATTTGGGAAAAAGCAAGGAGGCTAGCTTGTAATTGGGCGGCATGCTTAAACACGAACGGGGCTTATTCTGTTTCTTGATAATTTAGGAATTCTGCAAGTTTTTTGCAGATGTTTTGTTGTTGTCGCAAGTGCTTTCTTTACTCTTGATTGTTGTTAGTGGGGGATCTAGTTTTTCAACGTTGTATGGTTTGACATGCAGGGTGCTCTTTGGTGCATCTCTTGTACTCCTCAAGTTGATTTGTAAAGTTTTTTTTTTTTTTTTCAAATTACTTTATATAAACTTCTCATCTTTTCTCCAAAAAAAAAATGCTGTTAAATTGATGTTGCTCCTTCCACAGTGTCGCCTCATTTATCAAAGACCCTATCATTTTTCTCGTGCTATAAAGACCAAAGAATGTATAAAATAAAATTATAAAAAATAAAAGGTGCTATTCTTCCAATGTTTCTCTTAAAGATAACCTGTGAGGATGAAATTGAAACATATAAAGATAGCAGCCCACTTTAACAAAATCTTCTTGGCAAGCCATCCATCATTGAAGACATGATCTACCCTCTACCCTTGTCAATTAAAAAAGCAATAATGACGGAGAAAAATCAGGAAATTCAGCGGGACATCCAACATGCTTAACATTGTATGATCAAATAGTCAACAAAGATCTTCAACTTTGTAGAATTTGAATATTCTACATAAAGGGAGGAAGGGGGAAAAAAAGAAAGTGCAGTATACCATGTCTTCAATTATATTCATATACTGGATGTACCAAGAACCCAAAGATACCATCTAGGCATTTAGAAATTATATTCTGTTCTCAAATGGAAAGAAGGGAATCAATTCCAGCTTGTTCCCCTATTGTTAGGGTAGTAGAAACATGAAGATTTCAAGAAGGAAGAGGAGGGATTGGTAAACATGGATGAATTTTAAAAATCAAAAAAAAAAAAAGAAGAAGAAGAAGAAAGAAACTAGTTGGAAGCAAGCCTTAAGGGATTTTCTAGAGTATAGGAAAGGAATCAACAAGTCTTAGGTTTGCTATGAAGATACAAACCATCTCCAACCCTCCATGGGTATATGTGGGTTGAAGTTCAGAAAGAGAGAAGAGATGAACTTCCGAGGACTTCTAATTGTGGCCAACATAAGCTTCCAATCCAAAAAAGAAAACCTACTTGAACCCCTTGTGCCCACAGAGAATTGTGTTGCCTAGTGTATCTCAACCACCAATTAGCTACAACAAGAATCTTGTACGTCAAAATGGAAGAATTTTCTCTGGCACTAACTTTATTTTAAGAACAATGAGAAGGAAATGATCGTTGGTGATAGCATTCGATCATTGCTCTAATGCATTCACCTTCCTACTATTAAAAGAGTTGAACTGGTGTTAGAAGGTACTAAGCTAACTAAAAAAAATATTCTAAAAATAAAAAGCTGATCTATGTGAACTGCATTGAATCTATAATTTCAAACCAGGTGACACAAAACTAGTGTTCTTAAGCAATGTTGTCAAAGCGGTAACGCGATTTAAAACACTAAGCCTTCATAAAGCAAGACGAGGCCTATGTGAGGACTAGGCGAGACCTAGGCGGTCCTTAAAATTATTATTTATAGGCCTTGAAAAATTATTTATTTGTTTATTTATTGATCCCTTACTATATATATATATATATGTAAATTATAAATATATAAAAATATATATAATTATAAATAAATTATAAATATATATATATATATATATATAGTTATTTATTTATAATTTACATTTAAATATATATTTATAATT
>JAJIYU010005240.1:0-22773 GCA_030144865.1 Tinospora cordifolia
ACCATCGATGCAACACAAAACATGCATCATTAAATATTTATTCATATAACATGCATCAATATTCTTAATTTCTAAACATGCATGACATGTATATTCATGGCACATCAAATACATAAGGCATGTATATTAAAACATATACTCAATCAATCATCTTCGAAACATCATCACACATGCAAGACTTATTCAGATTAAAATAAAGAAGTAGAAGTTAGAAGTCACTTCCACCTTAAATGCGTCCCTTCTACGCACCTCTGAAATCTGACAGAGTTTCATTACTTCAAGGCTTCCAAACACTCAAGAACTCTCAAGAACACTGAAGACCTCTCAAGAATAGTTCAAGATCACTCAAGAACACTCACGAACTAAGGGGATTGCCAAGAAGAAGGTAGAGAGAGTCAAGAGGGACTAGTATGCTCTTGAATTGGGATGAGATGAATTGTGAGCATGGGGGGTGTTTATATAGAGTTAAAAAGTGTATAGAATGACGAGTTTGTGGTGCTCTCATTGTAAGAAACTTGCCAATCCTTCAAAATTTCGTGCCGCCCAAGCACAAGAGATTAGCAAGTGATTTTTTTTGCAAATTTTTGAGATTTTAGAAACCAATTTTTGAATTTTTTAAGTAATTTTATTGATTTAATTCAGATTTTCAGTTATTTATTTCGGAGCATAGGATATCAACTGTCGGATCGTCCTTGAGATTCTGTTCGTGATCAAGATCGGGCGGGTGGAATGTCCACCGTTGGATCTCCTCGATCGTAGCACTGCGTTCGCGATTGAGATCAGGCGGGTGAGATCTGGAACGTCTAATCAACTTCAATCACAGCATTCGGTTCGCGATTGATGGAATGCACTTTTCTGGGCTGTCGGATGATCATCGCATGCTGCGTCTGGATCATGATCGCGATTAACGAATCTTTTCTGGGCCGTCAGATGATCCTCGAGACATGCACGTCGCGATCAGAAAGAATGAGTTTGATGTGGACTGTCAGATCGACCTCGAGCGCAGCACGTTTGCAATCACGATCTTGCGCTTGTGATCTGGACCGTTGGATTGAAATGATCAATCGTGAACCGTTCGATCTTGGCGATTCGGTGCATCCGGGTGTTGGTTAAGGCCTTGATCATGACCGTGAGATTTCAGATCCTATGGATGATGGATTTCTGGCCGTTGGATCGTGTTTCTAATACCAAAATCACCCTTCTAAGTTGCTATTATCCGAAATTTTGCCAATTAGACTCTTCCTAATTGATAAAAACTTAATTTTCTTGTATATTCCTTTCTATTTTGATGATTTTCTAATATCTTTCCCTTTCTAATTATTTAATATTACATTTATTGGATATTTTTCTATTCCTTAATATTTTTAATGCCAATAACTAAATAATCTATATTTTTCATTTTCATGTATTTTTATTTATTTCATATTTTATTTTCAGATAATAATTTATGTAGTTATACACTAATGCTTTATTTTTTTTTAATAAACACATGCACACTACATTTTTATAACTTTTTCTATGTACCTAATCCCATAATATGTAGCACTAACATTTATTATGCTAACACACAACTTATTCATTCACATATTAGCCAATATGTGTAAATACTTTATTTCTATTTATTTCTTAAGTAATTTCTAAAATTTCATAATTAATTCTACTAAACCTTAATTTTCATTTAATTATCAAATTAAGGTCTTATTTGCTTAATTTTTCTATATCTCTAATATATTTTATTTTTCACATGCCAACCCACAATTTACACCCAAAATTTTATTAAAATCTTTGAAATTAATTTACAAAATTCTGGGGTATTACAACTTGCATCTTAATTCTTTTATTATAACTCTTATTGAGCCTTTCATGAGTGCCTCACCTAATTTGATCAATTTTAAATTCAATAATGCATTACAAATAGAAAAAGGAATATTTCTACCTCTTTATTTATTAAAGAAAATAAAGAAGTACATTATTGAATTCCTAATCAAGAGTGTATAACTCAAAATTTTAAAATAAAAATTTATCGGAAGTCTTATTCAAAGGATATTTTCAAAAGGAAATTAAAATAGAAACTTTCGAAATATAGCTACTATCAGATTTCCATAGTCTTTATGATTCAATTTCCAGAAAAATAAAGAGGTGTGATGAGCACACAACTTAGTGGATCATCTATCAAACAACTAGCTTATTATTTTAAATTTTTAAAACATCCAAATTCACACACTTTTCAGACATTAAGTGATTCATACATCAAATTGGTTCAAGTTGACGTTATGACTGAAAAGGGTTCTACTCCCTTGATCTTCATAATTTAGATATCCCTCTTTAGGTAGAAAGACATTTTTTTATTACTTTCCATTGAATGTCACATACCAAGTATCCCTTAGTTGCACTTTGCAACCACACACTCCAAGCATGTGTTAAGAACACCCATAACACCATACGGATCACTATGACAGTACGTAGTTCTTATCTTCACTTTCTTATGTTTAAAATCACATAATCATGAAAAGAAATTAGAATATAAATCTCAGAATTTTAAACAATGAAGAAAGCATGGAAGCATCATATGGCATGCTTGAAACTTTAAAATAAATCCTAAACATGGATTCCAAACATGGCATGCTCTCACGAGTGATTAGAACAGAAAAAAAATGCTAAACTGAAAATAAACCATGATTAAACATGCTAATAATTGATATTAAACATACTAAAATTTAAACTAAAAATAGGCATAAACATGTTAGGAATTCAAATTAAGAAGATAATGTTCTAGAAATCCCCTCCACCTTAGTAGTAGTTCTTTCCCCAAAAATTCAGCAAAGTTTCCCAGTGTCTAACACTTTCAAACACCAGTAAAAATCATTTCAACACATTCTCTAAAACACTGAAATCAGAACTTGTCACAGAAGAGAGAAAAAAAGAAGTGAGAAGAGATGCCAAGACGAGGGCAAGAACAAACAAAGAGCAACGTGTCAACTCTTTGCCTTGGGATGAGAGGGATGGAAGGAAGAGGGGGCTTATATGTATTTTTCATGAGCATATGAGAACTTCTTGGGCAACTAGGGCAGCTCACCACATTTGGGCATGTTTCCAAACTCATAAGGGGTAGCTTTGAGTAAATTAGGCAAGAGATCATTTAGGGTTTCCAATCCCAAGTGTGAACACAAATGTAACCTCTTCTTGGTTTCCTATTTGTGTATGAACACAAATCAGCTTTGAGACTCCTTCCTAAATAGTTAGGACATTCCATATCAACCCTAATCTCATAGCCATAGCAACTTACCCATCTATTTATGAGTGCTCATGGTTTGGAAATTGGGACCACTAAGGCTTTCTATTCGTGCGTGAGCATAAATGTGGTTTCTTATTTAAGTGTGATCATAAAATCAGATTTGGAATGGTTCCTTTATCAGTTAGGATGTCTTCTTTGAAGAGATTTTGTGAGCATATCTAGTTTAGTAAGTGTACATGTGAGCATATCTTGAATTTTGCCTCTTTCTGGCATCATGAGTGAACATAAATGGGAGTTTCTAATTTGGTGAGATCTTGTAAGCAAGGAATCCTTCCCTCTCTTTGTGAGTGTATATTTGAATAGAAAACTTTCCTATTTTCTCTTGTACACATAATTTAGATAATGTGATCACTTGTTGATTTTGTTTCCTTTATTCTTTTTAGTGTCACATATAGGCAACTTACTAATTGAGTTCATTTACTTGTGTCTGTGTATAGTACATGGAAACTTTTTTATTCCTTCCTTGGATGTTCGGCATGGTTGATTAGTGTGCACATGATCTAAATTTGATGGGCACATGATCATTATTCAAAACGTCCAATCTAGGCCCTTGAATCAACATGAGATACCATTCTTAATTGAGCTCATAGAAACTTTCTATTTTCTTTCTTTTGTGTTCTCAAGCATATAGGAAACTTTTCTATATCTATTTAAATCATCAAATCATAACAAATAGGTATGGAACCACTCTCCATTGTATCCAAACAATGTTTTCATCTCATATAATTGGGTAGGTTGAGGGTGTACATGATCATGGTGTTCCACCCATGTGACTTACACATGCTTAGGGGTGGTCATGCATTCATGGGTTCAAAAAAATTTAACAAAATTTAATATCTCCTTATTGGCAAGGAATTATGGTTTTTAACATATAGTTTTGGAATCACATGAACTTAATGAAAAATTTATGGTATAGTTTGGCCCAAAGTAATTTCCTTTTCACATACTTTCTTTATTTAGAACCCACTAAAGTCACTGGACAAATGGAAAACCTTATTGTGGCCAATTGTCCTATTTTTAGGTGTGTTGTTTATTTTGTTAGTTTATGTCATCCCATTTCATTTTGGGTCATTTCGATTTCCAAAGTACCCCTATTCTCAATTATTTCCTAATTTGGATCCCTTGAAGGGTGTTTGACAAATGAAAACTCTAATCTTGACCAATTACGCTGATTTTCAGATATGTTGTTCAATTGGTCGGTTTAAGTCACTTTGTTTCATTTCAGGTTGTTTTGGATTCCTAAGGGTTACTAAATGAGACTTATGGAACCTGCCAAATTTAGCCCTGAAATGAGCCTAGTTTCATTTTGCTCCCAATTTCATTGAATTGATCTTGAATTTCATTTAATTAAGTATAGAGTTTTCAGGGTATTACAATATTCCAAGTACTTTGGGTTATATCCATCCATACCTAGTGATGAGACCCATATACACTAAGTATATGATAAGAATATCCATAGCATCACTTAGATTACTAGGATAGGATGTGGTTTATAAACTTCAAAGTTTTAAACTTAATTCTCACATATTTATGAATCTAAAATTAGAATAATAAAATTACGAATAAAACATTCAAAAAAACATGAAAGCAATACATAGCATGCTTCATAATTCAAATCAAACCTAAGCATGGAAACTAGGCATGACATGGTATCATAAATACTTAAAACATGCATACATGATAAACTAAATTTAAATCATGATTAAACATGTTAAAAACTAAGACTAAACATGCTGAACTAAAGAAAAGAGGTGCAGGACATGCTTTAAACTCAAACTAGCAAAGTAGAAGTGTAGGAAATTCCATCCACCTTATTGTAATACTCCAACCCCCGTATCTTTAAGCATTGGACATGTCAACCATTCTCTTGACAGCGGACTAAACCAAAAGGCGGGTCGGGCCGGTGTTAAATTTACAAGTTACACACACTTGACTTTCTTTCTATTTCAATTATTTCATACCTTAATTGTATTTAATAGAACATAACTTAAATTTAAGAATTTAATAAGGCAATAGTATAGGAAATAACTGAAATTCATAAACTCAATTAATTTAATAAAATTGAGTACATAATTTGATCTTGAAGAAAAACTGTTACAACGGAAGATTCAAAACTTGGGAAACATGCCCTTACATAGAAAATAAAAACTTTTTTAATAAAAGAACCTAATTAGTTTTATGGTCTTCATATAAATCAATTACCTGAAAAATAGAAGGATGGGGTGAGCACATAGCCCAGTGGATCTTTCTAAACATCTAAATCATTATTTCAATTCAAACAAACCAAGCATTTCAAACACTTTTGTACATTAGGCGATTCAAACAAATTTCTTATTTATGGTTGACATTCGGACCGAAAGAGTTTAATCTCTGTGTTCCACATCGTAGGGAGAGAGGATGACAAATAGAAACTCAAACCCCAATATCTATAAAGTCGAATCACTCTTGGAAACCCAATTCAAAATCGTCAATGGTAAACCGACAAGCCGGGTTGGGGGTGGAACACACATGATGACACTATGCAGTCCATCATCACGCCGGTACGTGGATTGAATCATTATTTAATCTTTTCTTAGTGATAAAATACACAATATCAGATTAAACCATCGATGCAACATATACAGAACATGAATCATTAAATATTTATTCATGGCACAACTCATGTATAACATGCATCAATATTCTTAATTTCTAAACATGCACAACATGTATATTCATGACATATCAAATAAATGAAGTATGCATATTAAAACATATATTCAATCAATAATCTTCAAAACATTATCACACATGCAAGATTTATTCAAATTAAAATAAGGAAGTAGAAGTTAGAAGTCACTTCCACCTTAAATACGTCTCTTCTGCACACCTCTAAAATCTGGCAAAGTTTCGTTACCTCAAAGCTTTCAAACACTCAAAAACTCTCAAGAACACTTAAGAACAGTTCAAGATTACTCAAGAACAGAGGGGATTGCCAAGGAGAAGGCTAGAGAGAGTCAAGAGGGACTAGTATGTTCTTGATTTGGGATGAACACAATGAGAGCATTAGGGGTCTTTTATATAGAGTTCAAAATAGTGTAGAATGGCAAGTTTTTGGTGTTCTCCTTGTCGGAAACATGCCAATTATTCAAAATTCTGTGCCCCCCAAACATAGGAAAATAGCAAGTGCATTGGAATAATTTTTTTTGGAATTTAGAAACAATTTTTTTAATTTTATAGATTTTTTTTGAATTTTTTTTTGATTTTTCGTGATTTTCTTGGTTTTAATCGGAGCCTCGAATCATAGTTGTTAGATTATTCTCGATCGCAGCACTCAGATCACGGTTAAGATTTACGAAATTACTATGGATCGTCGGATCGTCCTCGAACGCATCAACGATTCTCGATCAACAAAACATATCTGGTCTGGAGCATTGGATCTTCCTCGATCGTAGCACACGATTTGTGATCAACTGAGCACCTTAGATCTAGACTGTCAATAATCCTCAATCGCGATGTGCGGATCTTGTTCATGATCAACAAAACTATTCTAGACTGTCCGATCTTCCTCGATCGCTATACGTTTGCGATTAACGAATGCGCCTTCGATCTGGATCATTTGATGAACCTTGAGTGAAGCATTGGTTCGTGATCGATTGAAGATGTCTCAAATCTGGGCCATCAGATTGTCCTCGAGTGCTATACAGTCGCGATTTCTGAATTCACCTGCGTTGTGAGCCGTTGGATCTGATGGATCGATCGTGGCCATTGGATCACGCTGATCCGGTGCTCCTGGGCGTTGTTTTGGGCTTCAATTTCATTCATTGGATTATGTAGATTGGTTTTGGACTGTTAGATGCAGTTTCTAATTACCAAATTTGATTTTTGAGGTTGCTATTATCTGAAAATTGCTAATTACACACCTTCTAATTGATGTAAACATTGATTTTTGCACAAATCCTTCCATTTTATTGACTTGCTAATATTTTTCCCTTTCCAATTCTTTAATTTTGTATTTATTAGATATTTTTTATTTCTTTAATATTTCTAATTAATAATCCCTATTTCTCTATATTTTTTATTTCATTATTTTCACATACATTTTATATTCCTTTTATTATTTATGTAATTATAAATTGATACTTATACAGTATTATACTTATTTTAGATAAATATACAACATTTTTATTAAAATAAAAATGTTATAAATTTACACATATTAATCTTTATACATTCAATTATTTATTTATTTCTATGATATTATTCTATCACCCACATATTATTCATACTTATATCATATAATAATAATAATATTATTATTTTTACCACCATAACAAATATTTTTAAATACTTGTCTTAATCTAATATTCGCCTTTCATGTTCACATATATCTGTGATTATCATTAATTCTCGGATAGCAAGGTTTTCCAATTAATTTAATTTAATTAATTTCATACTTTAGAGTATACACAATTTATCTCTAAAAACGTTATAAATTTCTCAAAGCCAAATTACTTTATTTAATTTCGTTTATCGAATTTCTTACAAATCTTTGGGGTATTACACTTATGAAGCATTTTCTCAAACTTCTCGCTAAAAATCACTCGAGGACACAAGAGGCTGAGAAGGGGTTGCCAAGAAGGAGGCTTAGAACAAGCTAAGAGGAAATCTCAACTCTTGCTTTGGGAAGAAGAAGAAGTGAGTACAAGGGGGGTTTATATGGATTTTTAAGAGGGCATAGGGATGGTTTTGACAGCTCACAATTGAATGACTTTCCATAGCTAAAAGGGGACGATTTTCCTAGAATAGGGCAAGTATGCTCATGGGACCACTAAGGCTTTCTAATCTAAGTGTGAGCATATATTGGATTATTATTAGTTTCCTATCTATGTTTGAACATTAAATTAGTCTTGGAATATATTCAAATTCATTGGGATGTCAATATGGAATTAGATCATAGCACTTAGCAACATTTTCTAGCTAGTTCTTTTGCTTGGTTATCACACAAGCATGCATAGAAAATCTCCCATTTTGGCATCAAGGAGTAGGTGTATCTTAGGGTCGATAATTTGCTTTGTTTTCGAGGTTGAGGTGTGAACATTAGCAACCAAATTAGATCAATTTATGTATAAGGAAACATTTCTAAGTGTGTTTGATTCCCTTGTGGTGTCACACATACATGCATGGAAGGTTTTTATTTTTGGCGCCAAGGGATTTGAGCAAAGCTAATGCTTCCCAATTCCCACCCTTGGGACGCCATGCTAGCAAGGCTTTCTGGGTGTACCACATCATACTTTGTGGACACAAGATCATGGTCTAAGATTTAGATTTTGGCTTAAGGAAACACTCTAATTTAGCTTGTTTTGAGTGGTGCACAAGATAAAGGTCAATTGGGGCATTTTACCATGGAATCTCATAAGATAATGGCACCACCCTTGGTTTCTATTTCTAAAATTTCTAATTTGGTTTGTGAGAGCATGAGGACTGCTAGGGTTTCTCTTTTGAGCATAAATCAGATTTTTGGAAACTTCTATTTGGGTTGTTCATATGTGTGTACACACACATAAGGGCCGGTTTGGTGTGTATGGAATATAGGTGCACATGATCATTTGTGGGTATAAATGAGATCAATTTTTGTTGTTTCTAAAAACCCTAGGATGTCTCATGGGCATACATGATCATTTACTTGGCATGTAGAATCATTCTTAATGGAAACATCCCATGCAATTGGGTAGGGTGTGGTGCACATGATCACCCATGATCATGTCATGTTTATATCATCACCCATGCATTTTTGGGTTCACATCAATTTAATAAAAATTAATATTTCATAATTGCAAGAAATTAAGGCCTTTATCATATATTTTTGGGTTCACATGAAAATAATAAAATTTTCAAACTATTATTTGGCTAGGTTTATCCAAATTTTATTTTCTTATTTAGAATCCACTAAAGGTTTTTAGGCAAATGGAACCCAAATTTTGTGCAAATGAAATGATTTTCTGGTATATTGTCCCATTGATCAGTTCATGTCATATCATTTTATTTTAGGTCTTTTTGGGCCCTTAAGGTTTGCCAAATGAAGGTTTTAGACCTACTAAATTTATCCCTAAAACAAACCTAGTCTCATTTCTCACCAAGTTCACCCAAATGGGGATTGAATTGCCTTGAATTGTTTTATTTCATTCTTTACAAAATTTTCATGCTATTACAATGCCTACCTTCTATTTTGAAGTTGAAAACTATTTTTGAAAGTTGTTTTTTAAAAAAGGAAAGATATGTTTATAAAGGTTGTGTTTGGAAACAAAGATTACAAGTTGAGCTGATAATAGGTAAGCCTTGTCTTGAGTAAAGCTAAACATTGAATGGGAGTGGGTTATCACGTTTGAGAAAGTGTGGTTATTGCGATTATTTAAGCAGACTTCGATCTTGCTGCCTGATCTGGAGGTTGTTCCACCAGCTTATACAAGTAGTCAGAGTTGAATAACACACTTATTTTCCTACAAGAAAATTGGAAGTTGGCATTTTAGGGCAAAAGAAAGTACTTAAGTACAAAGGTAGTGTTAGAAGTGGTACTGAAACTAGATTAGGGTTGAACCTTTCAATCAAGAATTGAGACCCTAGGTCTAGGAAAGAAACCTTAGGTAGAAACTTGGGTGTTGCTAAGGGTGGCACAGTGGATCATAAATGAAAACATTTAGGATATAGGTTAGAAACTGAAAATGTGCAAAAATAGAACACTTGATTAGTCAGGACAGAAGATCATGAAGATCCTCTATCTTTGATTTCTATGTGGTATAGGATGCATAGGAATTCCAGGGTATGTAGGAATCCTGGACTCGAAGAATGAAAGGCCATGTTTGATGAATGATCGATAACTTTGGAAGAGCCTGTTTCCCTATGCATGGCTAGTATGGGACGGTTATGTATAGTGGGGCTTGGGAGACCCTAGTTGCCGAGACATTTGCAAAATTGTTTAGGTGTAGTGAAAACTCTAAGTGGGAGCCTGTGTTGACGGGCAAAGGTGGTATGGGACGCTCAAACTCAACGGCACAGATGAAAACTTGGAATTTCGCTATGCTAGCATGAACTTGTATGATTGTATGATTGCTTGACTGATTGAATGCATGTTATGATTGTTTCAATTCATGAGAATGTCACATGCTTTTGATTATAAGACCAGATCCTATACCCAATAACATTGGAGGGCCTTGAAACCCTCAAACAAAACTTAGACAAATGAACTACTAGGCCACTGAACGAATTGAGAACCTAGAGACATGAATCTAGAGTTATGTTAGTGCAAACAAAATAAAAAGCTTGGGGAAAAAAACTTTATGAATGAATCCAGATGGGACATCTTTTTTCTCAAGTTGGAAAAACATTTCATATCTTGAGGATAAGGGAAGAAGGGTTGTGTACCTAGATTGTAATTTTCTTAACTCTTACGTTGCGATACCTTATCGAGTACTAAAATGGCTCTTAACTTGTAGATAATGGTTGGAACCAAGAGATACATGACCACAACTGCTACATTTGACGAGATTAAACTGCGAGGACAAGAGGCACGAACTAGTATGGTTGAGACTCAAATGGAGAATATGATGCCGGAGGTCACCCAGAAGGTCATAGAGCAAATTATGGGGGCTATTACCTTAGATGATACAATAGGCAGTGCCACAACCGTAGGTATACGAACAGATTTTGGTGCAACAACCAGTACTAGTGCTCGAGGTCCCAGTTCGTTAAAGGGTACATGAGGATATGGAAGACAAGGAACAAAGGGATATGTTGATGGAGTTGCAGAAACTCTATCCCTCTCAATTTGATGGAACTTTTGACTGCATGATGGTAGACCACTAGTACCAGGAGTTGGATGAACACCTGAACGTGTTAGAAGCAACGAGTACTTGTAGAGTAGTGCTGGCTACCCATCAGTTTAAATGACCAACTTGAAGTAGGTGGCAGATTTTAAAGGCAGATCCAAACACTAACGTTAGAGAGATGAATTGGGAGGAATCCAAAGAAGTGTTTTATGAGAAGTTCTTCCCAGAAGCTACCTTGGGAAAGATTTGGTTAGATTTTGTTATGCTGAATCAAAGAGAGATGATGGTGGTTGAACATGAAATGAAATTTACTAAACTGGCCAAATTTTCACTTGAGTTGATGTGGGAGGAAAAAATGAAGGCCAACTGATTTGCACATGGTCTCAAGATTGAGATTCAAAAGGTGATAATGCCATTGGACCTAAAGATGTACAAAGACATCTTAGAAGGGGCATTAATATTGGAGTAGGAACTCAATCTTGAACAGAGTTTGAGGAATAGAAACAAGAGGCCAAGAAATGACAAAGACTACCTATGAGCTCATAAAAAGCAGAAACAAGAATGGTGGGAAAGCACCTCAAACTCAGCAACAAGTGCAGCCTTAGGAGGAACCAAAAGAACCGACGACTAGGGTTGTGCTATTTAGGCAAAGAGGTCACATAGCTAGGAATTGTCTTACAACACCAGCTCATGTTTCTCAATAGCCACAAAATAATTAGGGAGGAGGACATAATGGTCGTCTTCAAGTCAAATAATAGCAACAGAATGCTAACTAGGGCTATGGTCAGAACCATGCCAAAGTGTTCGCTATTGGTGATGTTCAAGAAGATCAAGTCTTTGCTGTGGAATGTACATTCTTGTTGTTTGATGTTGTTGTGAAATTATTGTTTGATTTGGGTGCTATGAAATCTTTTCTTGTTGAGAAACTAGCAAATAAGTTGCAATAATAACAAAAACTTTGCCCATGACTTTGAATGTATCCAAACCCATAGGGACCACTTTTACCTCAAAAAGAATGTGTAGTTGTGACCTAAGGTTTAGGGATAAACTAATCTTTGTAGACCTCTGTATACTACCATTTTATGGATATGATGTGATCTTGAGGATGGACTAGTTAAACTAGTATCATGCACAGCTAGATTATCCTAAGAGGCGAGTAACCATAACATTACCTTCAGAGGAAACCTATAGAATCAACTGTGACAAGTAGAGATTACATAGAAACCTGATGATAGCCACGTTGAATCGCTTGACATAGAAAGATGAATTCGAAAAACTCTTTGAGGAGGACCTTGTAGAGCAAAGAGGAATCCAAGACTTAGAAGTGGTTAGGCAATATGAAGAGGTGTTCCCAGATGACTAACCTAGACTACCACCTGCAAGAGAAATAAAGTTCAAGATTTAACTTCACCCCAGAACCAACCTCATAGTTATACCTCCCTACAGAATGGCACCAGTAGAATTGATTGAGTTGAAGACTTAGCTAGACGAGCTCTGAAAAAAAAAAGATTCATCAGGTGAAGTAAATCACCATGGGGAGGTCCGGTGTTGTTTGTGAAGAAGAAAGATGGGTCTAGGAGACTATGTGTTGACTATCAGAAATTGAACCAGGCAATAGTAAAGAACAAGTACCCCCTACTAAGGATTAATGATCTATTCGATCAATTGAGAGGAGTCACTCATTTCTCAAATATCGATCTTAAGTCATGTAACATCTCAAAAATTCATATGAAATTGAAAATTTATTTAGAGAATTATACGGAATTGACGGATGAAAAATTTGGTAAGTCCCAGTTTAGCCAAATAAGGAATAAAATCAATTTAATGGACTTTTGGAAGAAAATATATGAATATAATGTATAACATGGGATATCATAGCCAAAAATACAAGGATACATGTAATTTTTTATGAAAACAGGGTTAGAAAGCCAATTGGGATTAAGATTTGCCAAAAATATAAAAATAAAACATAAAATTCGGCTAAAAAAAACCTTAAAACACATCCAACGGCTGCAAACCGTAGATCTAAATCTGATCTCACGATCCGACGGCCGCAGGATGATCCATTTGAGTCACCACGTGTAACGGGTTGATGCCGACACATGCGACTAACTGGTTGATGCCGAGTGGGCCTTGTTTACTTAGTTAAGAGCATCAAGAGATTGAAGGCCCTTTTGGTCTAAGACTCGACTTGAACAAATTGTTGTTTCAAATGCCTAATGATTGCAAGTGTTTGACTTATGATTGTGTTATGAGTTTGAATATGAAAGATGGTTGTTCAAAAAGGATCCACTGGGTTAGGTGCTCACTCCTTCTTTTCTTATTTTTTTAGGAACGTGAAACCTATGAAGTAGTTGAACACGGATAGTTCTTAGAAAGTTTCTACCTTATTAATTTTTAGAATTTTAAGGGCATGTTGCCCAAAGTTTAAATCTTTTCTACTGAAAAGTTTTTTGAAGTTTTCCGCTGTAATAATTAGTTTTTTTGAGAAGTTTAGTACTTTCAATTTTTTCTATTATGAATAAAATAGTTTGAATTTCTTTATCTCTTTTAATTTGTCTTGATTTTATTAAAGTGAAAATTTTGTATTCTTGAATTTTTATACAAAGGCACAAGATATTAAAAAAGATAAGAACAAGTGTGTGTCACTTGTAAAGTAACACCGGCCCGACTCGCCAGTTGGTTAAGTCCATTGTCAAGAGAATGGTGGTTATGTCTGATGCTTAAAGATATGGGGTTGGAGTGTTACAAGTGTGGTATCAGAGCCTAGGCATTAATTGCTGGGCCAAGAACAGAAAGATTCCTCTGACACCAAGTGCGGTATGAGAGCTCGGTTGAGTATACTGTGCTCGAGAACCTTAGTTCTCTGGCAATTTGCAAAGTTGTTTGGGTGCGACTCTATTCTGAGTAAAAGCCTAAGTGGAAGGGGTAGAGTGGTATGGGACACTTGAACCTGAAAGCTTAGGTGGAAGCTTGGAACCTTGTTGTGCTAGCTTGATTGTATGATTGTATGATATGCATACCGTAATGTTTATTTGCTTTAAAACCAACTCTTGTACCTAATACGCAGGAAAAGAACCTAAAAGAAAAACTTTAGGCCACTGAACAAATTGAGAACCTAGAAACATGAATCTAGAGCCATGATAGTACGAATATTTGACACATACTGAAACTCTGCTCAATTTACAAGTAAATGGCTGGAGCTAAGAGGTACGTAACTCGATCCACTAACTCTGAGGAGACTGAACAATAAGAGCAGGAACTACCTGCTGGGATGGAGGCACGGATAGAGGCACAGATGGAAGCCATGATGAATGAAATGTCGCAGAGGGTACTAGATCAACTGAGAAGACACTTCCACAGATAATCCCTCAGGTGGCTCTTCAGCTTCATGCACCTGAACCTACTTCAGTCCAAGTCCCAGCACTAGTACCTCAAGAACATTAAAGGAATCTAGAAGACCTGGAAGATGAAAAACAAAAGAAGATTCTACTGGATTTGCAAAAGCTTCACCTTCCCTCATTCGATGGAACTAGTGACTGCATCTCTGTTGATCACTGGTACCTGGAGATGGAAGAATTACTAAATGTGCTGAAGGTGACAGGTTTAAGACAAGTAGCAATAGTCACACACCATTTCAAAAGACCAGCCCATAGATGGTGGAGGATATGCAAATGGATCCCAACACTGACGTTGCGACCATGACCTGGGGAGAGTTCAGAGAAAAATTTTATTACAAATTCTTTCTGGAGGCAACTCTTAAAAAGCTGCAAGAAGACTTCATGAGACTCAACCAGAGGGATCTCACAGTAACTGAATACAAGAGGAAATTTACAGCGCTGGCCAAATTTTCTTAAGAATTGATTCGGGAAGAAAGAATGAAAGCCAACAGATTTGCACAGGGTCTCAATATCTAGACCCAAAAGCTCATCATGACATTGGGTCTCTGAACCTACAAGGAAGTTGTTGAACGGGCCCTAATTTTGGAACAAGAGCTCAACCTGGAACAAAGGTTGAGAGGAAAGAATAAGCAGAACGAAAATGGAAAGGACCAACAAGGGACCTAGAAGAAAAGCAAAAGTGCTAAGGCTCCAGAGAAATAGGGGCAGAGCAAGGACGAGTCAAGGGAAGAAGCTATGAGGCTGGGATTGTGTTTCATATGCAAGCAAAAAGGTCATTTGGAAAAAAATTTCCCAACTGCACCAGCTCAAGCTTCCCAACAACAACAACAAAATATTAAAGGGGAAGACAGAATCGGCGACCTCAAGCCATAAAAAATCTGAATGCCTATCAAGGGCAAAACTAGGGCCGTGGTCAAAACCAGGCCAGAATGTTCACAGTTGAGACCCAGGAAAACCAGGCCCTTGCAGTAGAAGGTACGTTCCTATTGTTTAATGTTGTTGTGAGACTATTGTTTGACGCGGGTGCGTCAAAATCTTTTATCTCTGAAAAACTAGCTGATAGGCTAATACTTGTGACAAAAACAATTCCTGTGACATGGAATGTGTCCACACCAATAGGGAACATTGTGACTTCAAAAGAAATGTGTAGTTGCGACCATAAGTTTGGGATAACCTTTTAATAGTCGACCTATATACCCTACCTTTCTATGGTTGTGATGTAATCTTGGGGATGGATTGGTTAGACCAGTACCAGGCCTAGATAGATTGTCCTAAGAGACGGGTAACCATAACATTACCTTCTAGGGAGATCTTTAAAATCAATGGGGATATGCAAAGACTACCAAGGAGTCCAACCCTAGCCTTGCTGAATTGTTTGAAACAGAAGGATGAGTTTAACCAAGGAGTCCAACCCTAGCCTTGCTGAATTGTTTGAAGCAGAAGGATGAGTTCGAGGAACTCTCTGAAGAAGAACCTACTAACTTGAAGAATATCCGCGAGCTAGCTATAGTTAGTGAGTACGAGGATGTGTTCCCAAATGACTTACCTAGACTACCACCAGCTAGAGAGTTAGAGTTCAAGATTGAACTTCACCCTGGAACCAACCCTATAGCCATACCTCCTTATAGAATGGCGCCAGTAGAACTAGTTGAGCTGAAAACTCAGCTGGAAGAGCTCAGGGAGAAAGGTTTTATCAGGCTAAATGAATCACCATGGGGAGCCCCAGTACTATTCCTAAAAAAGAAGGATGGTTCCTTGCGACTGTGTGTCGACTACCGGAAGTTGAATCAAGCTACAATATAGAATAAATAACCTTTACCAAGAATTGACGACCTATTTGATCAATTATGAGGAGCCACTCAATTTAAATTGATCATAGGTCAGGATATCGTTAGTTGAGGATTTGAGAGTCTGACATTCACAAGACTGCCTTTAGAACAAGATATGGACACTTTGAGCTCACCGTGATGCCCTTTGGTTTGACCAATGCCTCGGCTGCCTTCATGGATTTGATGAACTGAGTGTTCAGACATGTAACACCCCAACCCCCATTATTTAATCTTTTCTTAGTGATAAAACACACAATATCGAATTAAACCATCACGATAACATGTACACAATGAATCATTAAAATATTTATTCATGGCACAATTCATGCATATCACACATCAGTATTCTTGATTTCTAAACATGCATAACATGTATATTCATGGTACATCACACAATATTTAAAACATATATTCAATCATTCAACTTCAAAACATCATCACACATGCAAGACTTATTCAAATTAAAATAAAAAAGTAAAAGTTAGAAATCACTTCCACTTTAAATAAGTCTCTCTTCTGCATACTTCTAAAATCTGACAGAGTTCTGTTACTTCAAAGCTTCCAAACACTCAAGAACACTCAAGAACAGTTCAAGATTACTCAAGAATTGAGGGGATTGCCATGAAGAAGTTCAGAGAGAGTCAAGAGGGACTAGTATGTTCTTGATTTAGGATGAAAACAATGAGAACACTAGGGGTCCTTTATATAGAGTTCAAAATGGCATACAATGGTAAGTTTGTTCCCCTCTTTGTAGGAAACTTGCTAACTATTCAAAATTTCATGCCTCCCAAGTATAGGAAAATAGCAAGTATATTTGGGGTAATTTTTTGGAATTTTGAAATCAAATTTTCAAATTTTAGAAACATTTTTTTAGGATTTTTCGTGATTTTTTTCGGTTTTATTTTTGGAGCCTCGAATCTCAACTGTTTGATTTTCCTTGAGCGCAGCATTAGATCACGATCGTGATTAACGAAATTGCCATAGATCATCGGTTCGTCCTCGAGCGCAGCACGACCATTCGCGATCAACGAAATTTGCATGGACCATTGATCAACCTCAAGCGTAGCACCAGATCGCGATCGATAAAAAATGTTTCAAATCATGACCATCTGATCTTCCTCGAGCGTAGCATCGTTCGCGATCAACTAGTGCGGCTTTGATATTCACCATCGGATGAACCTCGAGCACAACACCATATGATCATCACAACGCAAGCACGGATCCTGGCCGTTGGATTGTCCTTGATCGCAGTGTTTAGATCTTGGTCTTGATAAACGAAACAAATCTGGACCATTGGATCAAGCGGATTGATTTTGGGCCGTTGGATCTTGATGATTCGGTGCTCTTGAGCGTTTGGTGCATGCCTGATCTTCACCGTTGGATTATAGATCATGTGGATTATGTATTTCTGGCCGTTGGATGCAGTTTCTATTACCAAAATCACTTTCTAAAGTTGCTATTATCCGAAATTTGCTAATTATACACTTTTTAATTGAAGTAAATGTGATTTTATTGCACATGTCCTTCTATTTTATTAATTTTCTAATACTCTCCCCTTTCTAACTCTTTAATATTGTATTTATTAGATATATTTTTGTTTCTTTAATATTTTTAATTCCAACAATTTAATAATCTACATTTTTCAATTCTCTATTTTCATATATTTTTATCTATATATTCATTTCATATGTTTCTTTTTCAGAAAGATAATTATTTATGTAATTATAAATTGATAATTATATAGTGTTATACTTAATATTAAATAAATATAAGCGTACAACATTTTTATTCAATTATGTAAATTTATCTATATACATATTCCTATAATATGTAATATTTAACACTCATTATACTAACACACATATTATTCACACACACATTAACCTATATATATATATATATATATATATATATTCATATTCTTTATTTCTTAAGATGTGAAAGCAACTCTTTTAATTTCATAATTAATTATGCTTAATTGATATATTCATTTAAATATCAAATTAAGGTTTTATTTGCCTATTTTATTTTACATCTCAATATTTCATATATTTTTTTCATTTTGGGTAACTTTTCTATATGAAAATATGTACGATTTTTGCACTAAAATTCTTATTTTATTATATCTCCATAGTATATTATTTTTCATTTGCCAACCCATAATTTGCACTTAAAGATGTCTTAAAATCTTTGAAATTATTTCACCTAACTTATTTCGTTTAATTTCATTGAACTTATTTATTTTTAGTTATTTGACAAAATTTTGGGTTATTACAAGACAGTACCTTGACCAGTTTGTAGTGGTATTCGTGGATGATATCCTAATATACTCTAAGTCAGAAGCTGAACACCTAGAACACTTGCGGATCGTGCTAGAAACCATCAGAAGAAACCAGCTACATGCTAAATTTACTAAGTGTGAGTTTTGGATGGAAACTGTTAATTTCCTAGGCCACGTTGTATCAGCAAAAGGTATTGTTGTAGACTCGAAAAAGGTAGAAGCCGTCATGACCTGGAAGCAACCCAAAATAGTAACAAAAATCAGAAGTTTCATGGGCTTGGTAGGCTAATACAAAAGGTTCATTAAGGACTTTTCGAAGTTGGCAGAACCCATGACTAAGTTGACCAGAAAAGGAGTTATGTTCCAGTGAGATGAAAAATGTGAATGGTCATTCCAAGAACTGAAGACAAGATTGACTACGGGTCCTGTTTTAGTCACCCCAACTCCTAGTGTTACTTACACATTGTATATTGATGCCTCACTGAGTGGATTGGGCACAGTTCTAATGCAGGAAAGATAATAAGTCACTTATGCTTTGCGACAACTGAAGGTCCATGAGAAGAATTACCCTACTCACAACCTATAATTAATGGCCATTGTGTTTGCCCTGAAGATTTGGAGATACTACCTTTATGGTGAGAAATTTGATCTATTTTTAGACCACAAGAGCTTGAAGTACATCTACACCCAAAAGGAGTTGAACCTTGGGTAACGGAAATGGATGGAGTTCTTGAAAGACTATGATTTTCAACTACACTACCATCCGCGGAAGGCCAATGTAGTGGCTGATGCCTTGAGTAGGAAGTTCCACAAACAGGAGGAAGAAAAAGGCCAGATGTACCAGTTGATCAGAGATTTTAGGTTGGGTGTAAACCTTAATGAGAAAGAAGCCTATCTTTACAGTATGTCTTGCCAACCAGACCTATTACATCAGATCAGGGATGAACAGAGGCAAGACAAGTGGCTTGCTCAACTAATTGAAGGAGTAACACAAGGAAAGCATATTGATTTCAGGATGGATGCTGAAAACATCCTAAGGCTTGGGGAGAAGATATGTGTACCTCAGCAGTGATAGAGCAATCAAATTATACTTGATGAAGCTCATCAGACTAAGTACACCATGCACCCAAGGATGAAAAGGGACATAGCCAAATATGTCTCTAAGTGCTTAACATGTCAACAAGTGAAAGCGAATCACCGGAAACCCTCTGGAATGTTACAATCACTCCCTATCCTTAAATGGAAGTGGGATAACATTGCCATGGACTTCATCAGTGGTTTACCCAGAAACCAAAAAGGAGAAGGCACTGTTTGGGTGATTGTGGATCGTCTCACCAAGGTACCTCACTTTTTTCCAATTAGATCCACAGACCAAGTTAGTAAGCTAGGAGAAATCCTTGTGAAAGAAATCGTCATACTTCATGGTGTACCTAAGACTATTGTGTCTGATAGAGACGCTCGCTTTACTTCACAGTTTTGGCAGATTCTACAGAAGGAAATGGGTACTAAACTCACCATGAGTACGACATTTCACCCTCAGACGAATGGTTAATCTTAGAGAGTTATCTAGATTTTGGAAGATATGTTGAGGTCTTGTGTTTTAGATTTCAAGGGGAATTGGAGCAAATACTTACACTTGGTAGAGTTTGCCTATAACAACAGTTATCAGGCAAGTATAAAAATGGCTCCATTCGAAGCTCTCTATGGAAGACCCTACAGATCACTTACCTATTGGGCTGAACTTGAAGATCATGTATTAATTAGGCCAGGCATGGTTGAAGAAACGAGCAACCAAGTCAAGTTAATACAAAGGAGACTAACTACAGCACAGAATCATCAAAAGAGCTACGTTGACAAAAGGAGAATTCCATTAGAGTTCCAAGTCGAGGACAAAGTATTCTTGAGGATCAGTCCCCAGAAAGAGTATCAAAAGGTTCAAATTCAAAGGGAAGTTATCTCCAAGGTTTGTCGGACCCTTTGAAATACTTAGAAGAATTGGGGAATGCGCTTATGAGTTGGACCTAGCAAACCGGATGACTTTAGCACATAACGTTTTCCATGTATCCATGTTGAGGAAATACGAAGTTGACCCCTCTCACATCATTCATTGGGAGGAAGTGAATATTTAAGATGAAGCTACCTACGAGGAAACAACGATTAGAATCCTTGACCACAAGGTACAAAATCTAGGAACAAAGGATATTCCATTATTGAAGGTGCTGTGGAAACATCATGAGGTAGAAGAAGCCATGTGGGAACTCAAAAGGAAATGAAGACCAAGTACCCGATCTATTAACAAGGAATACCTAAATATGTACAAATTTTGAGGAAGAAATTTTTCTAAGGAAGGTAGGTTGTAACATCTCAAAAATTCATATGAAATTGAAAATTTATTTAGAGAATTATATGGAATTGATGGATGAAAAATTTGGTAAGTCTCAGTTTAGCCAAATAAGGAATAAAATCAATTTAATAAATTTTTGAAAGAAAATATATGAATATAATGTATAACATGGGATATCATATACTTGCAATTTTTGATGAAAACAGGGTTAGAAAGTCAAATGGGATTAAGATTTGGCAAAAATTCAAAAATAAAACATGAAATTTGGCTTAAAAAAAAAAAAAAAAACTTAAAACACATCCAACGGCTGCAAACCGTAGATCTAAATCTGATCTCACGATCCGATGACCGCAGGACGATTTGCACCAACACCCGAGTGCACCGAATAACGAAGATCTAACAAACAGAAACGATCGAGGAAGATCGGACGGCTGCGATCAAAGTCGCAGAACGAAGATCGCAAAGATGCACGGTACGAAGCAGCGCGCACAGATCTCAACCCTCCGATCAGATCTGTATGCGTGTCTCGAGGATGATCCAAGGTACCGAAAAAACCCGAATTATAAAATATGAAAAAAATGCGACAATAGCCAAAAATAGCTGAAAATACCAAAAATTTGAGATAAATACAAAAAATTGTATTATAAATTCTGGAAAAACTTCAAAAAATACTCAATTTTCCCTTAAAATTAGAAAGTACGAAATTATAGAAAATTTAGGTGTTTTACTCCAAGAAAAATTCAAAAGTTTCTATTTTCCCCCCTTTGAAAACCTATATAAACTCCCTTAGGCTTTCACTTCCTTCATTCCAAAAATAATAGTTGAAATTTCATCTTATTTTCTCTAAGCCTTCTTCTGGGCACCTCTTCCAATCTTTCCTTCATCTTACGTGTGTATGAGAATTTTTTTCTCTCGAGTTGGGGAATTAAGTTGGGTGATCTTCATTGGCACTAGTACGTGGGGGAATTGCTGCCAAAATTTTTAAAGAAAGCATCACAAGTTGAAAGTGATTTCTAGAACGCCCTTCTATTCTTATTTAAATTTATGGCATACTCATTGTTTGTGTGTTTTTCACTGAAATCAAAGATTTTCAATTTTAGTTGCAGAATTTTAAAAGTTTATTTCGGTTTTTCAGTTTTGATCCATGTTTGAGCAATTATATCATCCATGCCATGTTAGTATCATGCTTAGGCTTTTAAATTGAAGTATGATGCATGTTTTATGAGTGTTTCATAAATTGATTGTGTATATTCTAAATTTTTGTTTGATTTCATATTCTGAAATTTATTTTATGAGATCATGATATGAGAATTAAGCTAAGACGATGGTGATAATAACCACGTACCATCATAGTGGTCAAGGCGACACTATGGATGTTCTTTTCATATGAGTTAGGTCGTATGGTTTTTAGACCTAAGTACTTGAGGGTCGTGTACCATAGTAACTTGTGAGTCATCACGTGTAGATCCTTTTCGAACAACCATCTTTTATGTTCAAACTCATAATACAATCACAATTCAAACACTTGAAATCATTAGGTGTTTCAAACAACAATTTGTTAAAGTCGAGTTTCAAACCAAAAGGGCCTTCAATCCCTTCATGCTCTTAACTAAGTAAACAAGGCCTACTCAACATCAACCCGTTAATGGCATGTGTCGGCATCAACCTGTTACACCTGGTGACTCACAAGTTACTGTTGACAACCCTGCAAGTGTACGGGATCGCAATAGTAATAATCGGTGAGACCGGATATCGTCCTCAGGGAACGTATAAAAATCAGCTATCTAAAAGCCCAATTTACTATCAATTTAAACTTTA
>JAJIYU010005241.1:0-22775 GCA_030144865.1 Tinospora cordifolia
ATTAGTCTTGAAATCCTCCCATATTTTGTTTCTTTTTTTTTTTTCCTTTCTTTTGTCTTTCTGGGCGTAAAAGCAACCCAAGTTTGCATATTTGGGTACACTTATATTTGTACAGATGGCCTCAACCCACTCAAATTGTTTTCCTTATTTTAATTTTTTTTTCTTTAGCAACCCCTCACTAACTCTCACAACTTCTTCTTCTCCTTTTATTATTATTATTATTATTATTATTATTATATTTTAATTTTTTTTCCTTTGTAGCACCAATAATTTTCTTTTTTCTTTATTTCTTTTCCTTTTTTTTCTTAAGAATGGTAACTTTCTACCACTGCCTTATTCTTCTACCTATACGCATCTTCTCAAAAATAAAATAATTTTCTTTTTATTATAATTTAATTTACTTAATTTATGTATATAATATTTATTTTAATACATGTGCATAGTTAAATTTACATACATATACACAAATTCATACATGTCTACAAACATTTAAATCAATTTAAGTTCCTTTAAGTCAGCTTGTTAATATTTTTGCTATTATCTTATAAGCTACATTGCAGACACTTATAAGCCTTAGATCCTTCATTTTTTTAAGGGACTCCATTTTTTGGAATGAGAGTATAACTGTTTCTTTTTCAAATTTAGATCTAAATAATTCATTGTAATCAAGAAATCATCCATTACTAACATTAACTTTGGGTAAATTACATGATAAAATGCCACCATAAAACCATCTATATATACCTGGAGCCTTTACCAGGATGCTAGGGCTTCTTTTGAGTAATTCATCAAGATGAATTAGTCTTGTTTAGTACTATATAAGTACTAAACAAGACTATTGTGTTGATTAGAGTATGAAGAGTTGAAGATATTAGAAAAGTACTTACTTGCCAAGTTTAATTGTAGATGGTTCTCCTCAATCCATACACCTTCCTTTTGAAGACTTTTAATGAAGTTTTGTCTTTCCAATATTGCTCTTCTTTCCTAATCTCTTTTTTTTTTTTTTTTGCTGCTTTTCTAAGTTAAGTATATGGATGAGTCTATAGTTTGAGATTCATAAATGAGTTTATTTTCTTCTTCTAATTCACGGATCCTTCTTGCTGAATTAGCCTCATTACAGTTGCTTCTCCATTGTAAAATCTTTCTATTGGATTCATTAAAAAAAAAAAAAAAACATGAGAAACCGTGCTGCTGACTACCTGTTGAATCTTTATTCCATACCATTAATATTATCACTTCTCTTCATGACCCAATTAACTCCACCCACCTCTTGCCAAAGACACAAAATTTTTTCTTACATTCACTGTTAGATACTATTCAAATGTGAAAACCATCACATAATTAGATTATTCACGTCGTATCATCAAAAATCAAAATAAATGGAAAAGTGTACCTAAATCCATGTAATGTAACAGTAAGCCACAAGTCTAATGGTTGTCTTTCAAATCAACATGTACTCCCTGTAAATTCTGTTTGTAAGCCACAAGTCTAATGGTTGTCTTTCAAATCAACACGTACTCCCTGTAAATTCTTTCTGATGGTATGTCAAATAGAATTAAAAAAAAAAAAACTTCTAACGTGTAGTTTGGGGACCATAACCACATATATATGGGCTAACCAAATGTTAACCCTAATTATTAATTTCTATATTTTGGCCCATCATAAAAATATAGAAATAATAATATTGGTCTCTACACTTAAATACTCATAATTAAATAAAATGCATTTTAGCCCACAATAATTAAACTTTATTTGATCACATTAAATAGGCTAAACAATATTATAGTATTTAAATACACAATTATATTCACATAAAAGTCCAAATGTTCAATTAATACCCAACAATATCCCACTTGGGCTATATATGTTCCATCGTAATTGTTCATAAAAAATAACCTTATAGGGCTCGTTTGGTGCATAGGATAGGATAAAATTATTTTGGTAGGATAGGATGGGATAAAAAAATTAAAAAAATTACAAAAATAAAAGTCAAAAAAAAAATTTGGGTGGGATAACTCAATCCACCAAAAATGGTGGGTTTGAGTTATCCCACCAACATAGGATAAATAAATGGGCTCGAACAATTTTTTATCCTATTTTATGTAGCCTCAAACACTGGATTAGGATATTTTTTTGTCCTATCCTATGTAACAAACTTGGCCATATGAGTACTTAAAATTTTCTATCATTACTGAATGTACTTCAAAACAATTCGATCCATTAATTATATCAACATAGGATCAAAGTGGTATTCGTTACATTTAACATAATTAAACCTATCAATGGTTACATATATTGACATAACTAAATGACATGGATCAAGCATGGATGTGTACCATGGAAATTTCATGCAATGTGATCAATATAGCATGCATATTTCTAGCTAGTCCAATCTTATACCTTGGTGAGATCAATCATTTTAAGCAAATTCAAAGACAAAAATAACCAAATACTTTATAAATGAAAATAACCCAAGTATCTATAAATCATAACCAAAAATAAACTATAACACAAGTCTGTATCTATAGTATAGCTAAGAATAAACTCCCACTGAAACTATATATCCTCAAAAAATATAACTCTCATATGAGCGGTGTGTTCATGAAAGACCTTAGGTGGCAATCCTTTAGTAAGCAGATCCGTAATCATGGAGGTTGTCTCGATTTGCTCTATAGATAAATGTCTACTCTGAACTCTTTCTTTAACAACCAATAACTTGATGTCAATGTACTTTGATTTAGTTAAGCTCCTATTGTTATTGGAATACATAATCGGTAACCTATTGTCACAAAATAACTTAAGCAGTTTTTTATGTTATCCACAATATGCAGTCCAGTGACAAAATTTCGCAGCCATATCCAATGGTTTGATGCCTCATAACATGCTATAAATTCTACCGCAATAGTAGAAGAGGTCGTGAGTGTCTGCTTAGCACTCTTCTAAGAAACAACTATTGCAGGAAGAATGTAGATATAGCCTAAGGTGGATCTCCTACTATCTTAGCATCCAACAAAATCAGAATCAAAATAACTGACGATCTCTTACTGATCTGCTTTCCTATATGTGAGCATGTATCCTTTTGTTCTCTACAAATATAGCTTGACCTGTTTGGCTGCTATCCAATGATCCATTCCTGAGTTACCTAAATGCCTTCCTAGCATCCCAACAATGTATGCAATATCCGGGTGCGTACAAGCTTGAGCATACATTAGACTTCCTACAGCTGTTGCATAATGAATCTTTTGCATATGCTTAGTCTCATTGTCATTTTTGGGGCATTCACTTAAACTAAACTTTTCACTCTTAGATATAAGGCTATCACTTGGTTTGCAATCTTGCATGCCAAATCTCTTTTGAACCCTTTCGATATAGTTTTTTGTGATAATCCCATAATACTTTGAGAGTGATCACGGTGTATTTGGATCCCTAATACAAAAGAGGCGTCACCAAGATTTTTCATCTCAAAGTTTTGTGATAAAAATTTCTTCATTTTGTGCAATAAGCTCATATCATTGTTGGCAAGCAATATGTCATCAACGTATAAAACCAAAAAGATGTACTTACTCCCACTAAACTTATGGTATGTGCATTCATCCACCGTGTTACTCTCAAAACCAAATGAGACAATAACTCGGTGAAATTTGTAATACCACTGTCGAGATGCCTGCTTGAGTCCATAGATGGATTTCTTTAATTTACAAACCATTTGTTTTGCCTCTTTTGACGCAAAGTTTTCTGGTTGCACCATATAAATTGTTTCTTTACTGTCACCATTAAGAAACGTAGTTTTAACATCCATCTGATGTAACTCAAGATTAAAGTGTGCCACCAAAGCCATTATAATTCTAAAAGAGTTTTTCAAAGAAAAAGTAGAGAGAAAGTCTCTTTATTGTCAATGCCTTCTTTTTGTGTAAAGCCCTTAGCGACAAGACGTGCCTTGTACCTTTCTACATTGCCTTTTGAATCCCTCTTAGTCTAAAATATCATTTGCAACCAATGGGTTTCGCACCTTCAGACAATGAGACTAAATCCCAGACATTGTTGTCCCTCATGGACTTGATTTCTTCATTCATGGCATCAATCCACTTATGAGAGTTAAAACTTTCCATGGCTTGACCGAAGTTTATTAGATCATTTTGCCCAATTCCCATGTTAACCTCATGTTCTTGGAGAAATACAAAGTAATCAACTAGAATTGCACTTCCCCTTTCTCTAGTGGATCTTCTTAATGGCATTGATTCTTGAGATTGTAGAGTTTGTTCTCCTAGAATATCTTTTGGAATTTGAATGGGAGGTTCAATGACATTGTCTTGATCAGAAGTTGCTTCTTGAACAATGATAGGGATAGAAGTTTGATCTTGATTATTGTTAATCACAATTGGAGGAATAGTAACTTTTTCCTCTTCAAAGACAACATCTTTTTATCCTTTCTTCGCCTGCAAACTCAACATCCTTAAAGAATCAGGCATTACCGTCTCAAAAATAAACTTAGTTATAGGATCATAAAACTTGTAACCCCTAGATTTCTCAAAATATTTAACAAAATAGCAACTAATAGTTCTTGAATCCAATTTTTTTCTATTCGGCTTGTAAGGCCTTGCTTTGGCTGGACATCCCCAAATGTGTAAGTGTTTCAAACTAGGTTTTTTTCCCGTCCAAAGTTCATAAGGGGTCTTAGTAGTTGCTCTAGTTGGAATTCTATTGAGTATATATGTTGTTGTCTTTAATGCATCTCCCCAGAGTGATTCAAGTAAGGTAGAATGAGAAATCATACTCCTCACCATGTCCTCAAGCATTCTATTTCATCTTTCAGTAACACCATTCATGCTAGGAGAACCTGGCATTGTGTAATGTGGGACGATATCTCATTCCTCTAGGAGTTTAGCAAATGGTCCTAGACGTTGTTCACCTAATCTGTCATACTTGCCATAGTACTCACCACCATGGTCTAATCTGACACTTTTAATTTTTTTGATGAGTTGGTTTTCAACTTCAACCTTACAACTTTTGAACACATGTAAGGACTGTGACTTTTCGTGAATAAAATAAAGGTAGCCATATTGTGAAAAATCTTCTCTGAACGTTATAAAATATTGTTGATCATTCCAAGAAGTTGTAGGGAACGGACCACAAATATCTATATGTTTAAGTTCTAAGACATCTGAAGTCTTAACATTTGTTTGTTTTCCCTTTATACAATGAATACACACATCAAAATCTGTGAAGTCAAGGGTATTGACAATTCCATTAGACACAAGTTGCTCAATTCTCTTTTTGGAGATGTATCCTAATCTCTTGTGCCATAGTATAGAAGAATTCTCATTGGTTAATTTTCTTTTTAAACTTCACAAACCTATATTTAAGGATAAATTAAAAGAGATAATTATGTCAAGCAAATATAGATTATTGTAACCTGATAAAGAGTCAGTACCAATCAGATTTGAATTTTGGAAAAGGTTAAACGTTCCATTTCCAAATGAACAATGAAATCCAAATTTGTCCAATATAGAAATAAAAATTAAATTCTGCCTGAAAGATGGTACAATGAAAGTCTCTTTCAAATCTAAATAAAAAATTAGTTCTTAACAATAATCTAAAAGTTCCAATTGTCTCTACTTCCACCGATTTGTCATCACAAACATGAATGTATCTTTCACTATCATTGGGTTTTCGACAATTCATGCAGCCCTGCATAGACACACTAATGTGAGTTGTTACACCAAAATCCAACCACCATGTCTATCCAAATACTGAATTCAAATTAACCTTAGAAGAAACAAATTAAGAAGCATACCTTTCTTTACACGCCAAGTGTGATATTTGGTACAATTCTTCTTTACATGCCTTGCGGCTCCACAGAAGAAGCAATTGTTTTCCTTTTGTTGTTTCTTTTGTGGTGGTGCATCCGCAGCATTCTTAGTTTTCTTTCTTTTGACATTTTTTTGCCCTTTATGGTAGTAGCTAAGTGAGCACTTTTTATCTTATCAAGCTTCAACCTTTCTTCTTCCTGGACACAGTGTTTGATGATCTCATTAAGAGACCAAGAGTCATTTTGACAATTGTAGCTCACTTTGAACTGATTAAACAATGTTGGAAGAGAAATTAAAACTAAGTACATTAACAAGTCCTTATATAATTCCAACTTGAGTGCCTTAAGCTTTAAAGTAAGATGAGACATTTCCATGATGTATTCCCTAATGCTTCCATTGCCTTTACACCTCATTGAGATAAAGCTTGCCAAAAGTGTACTTGTTTCAGCCTTTTCATTTTTGGCAAGCATCTTCTCAAGGTCTGTAATGAAACCCTTAGTCGCGGTAATCGTCTCAGACATAGTGCCCCAAAAAGCTTCTGGAATAGTATGCTTCATGACCATTAGACTTATGCGATTTGATCACTCCCATTTTTCCATTTCCCTCTTTTCATCACAGGTACTCTTATTAGTGAGAGGAACAGGTTGATCAATCCTTAGCGCAAGGTTTAGGTCCATAACTCCAAGAACAATCAATACATTATCTTGCCATGATTTTAAGTTGGTGCCATTAAGCATTATAATATAATTTATGCTAGCAGAGATATTTGAAGCAGAACCGTTAACTAAATAGAAAACAAAAATGAAACAAAACAAAATGACTCACATTAGCACCATATTATGCAAATAATGATAGGGAACATCACGAGATACCTAGCACAACATCAATATTTAGTCTTTGGATAGAAATATTAACTTGTAAGTGGTACTCTTGGTTTGGTAATTAGACATTGATAATAAAACATGTTGAACAATAAATCTTTCTTTGGACCGATTCATTGCTCATATGGTACACTGAATAAGCATCATATGTCTATTACCACAGGTGCATTTATAATTCTGGCCTAATATTGACCATCCTTTGGGTTAGTCAAAATTCACATGAATTATATATGCACAAAATTCTCTTAACATTCTAAGTTTGATTAATTTCAACAAGACAGGTTGCTTTGGTAACATGTTGCTTCAATTAACTATCGAATATTGTGTAATTATACTAAATTTGAAATCAAATTGACCAATTTTTGCATAATAAGATGACCAAAATATTTTATTTCTTAAAATTTGAACAATTTCCAAGGTTCAAACATGAAAAATAATTAAAATTAATTCCAAAGAAAAGAAAATTGACAAATAATACACTTTTTTTAAAAAAAATTTATTAAAAAAAATTTTAGACTCGTATTTGGGTTTATTGAGCATTATGCAATCAGTCCTCATATGTATATATAGGTTTATGGGCAAGATATACAATAAATGTACATATATAGGCCCAAATAAGTGATGTTGGACCACAAATGGGAAGGCCTAATAGCAACTCAATATATGTTTATATACCACAGCCCAGATGATTGTTGTTGGGCCACAAAAGTGGCCGGCCAGCAACAACCCCTTCTTCTTTATATTAATGCCCAACACAAACCCCCTTTTATAATGTCCAACACAAACCCCCTTTTATAATGCCCAACAATAGCAATTAATGTCCAATACGAGGTCCAATACAAAGTCTAGCCCAACAGCAAAACCCTTTCTTCAACCTCTAATTAGGGTTTCCACCAACAATGGAGCAGGTAGCCATGGCGACTATGTGGTACTGTTTGCAAACCAGTCCAACCACCATAGTTGCTACCCGGTGGAAGTTACACCGACCTTTAGCATTCGTCGGTGGCTATCACCAATGGTCATGAACCCACCAATTGTTTTTAAATAACCTTCCAAAAATAATGATGTTATAGTTTGCGTCTCTGGCCAAATGATCCCACACCAGCGATGGAAATCTGCCAGTGGTAATGACCGCCGGCATGTTTTCGGTAATGGTGTAATCACTGCCTTTTTAAAAAAGCAACTTTAAATATGAAATAATAATAAATCTGAAACTTAAAAAACATTATTAATTTGAAAAAAAACTTTAAATCTAATTATAAATCACAAATATATTTATAAAAATTAAAATAAGGTATCAAATCTTAATGATTGAACATGAAGTTGCTCTGATACCACTTGTTAAATACTATTTAAATGTAGAAACCATTACATAATTAGATTATTCATGTTGTATCACCAAGAATCAAAATAAATACGAAAGCATACCTAAATCCATGTAATGTTTGTAAGCCATGAGTCCAACAGTTAGTCTTCCAAATCGACACGTAGTCCCTTTGATTTCTTTCTAATGATGGGATGTCATATAGAATGGAAAATTTCTTACATGTGATTTGGGGATGATAACTACATATATATATAGACTAACCAAATGTTAACCCTAATTATTAATTTCTATATCTTGGCCCATCATAAAAACATAGAAACAACAATATTGGTCTCTACACTTAAATACCTACATTTAAATAAATGCATTTCAGCCCACAATAATTAAACTATAGTTGATCACATTAAATGGGCTAAACAATATATGATAGTATTTAAATACACAATTATATTCATATACAAGCCCACTTGTTCAATTATTACCCAACATGATTCTCTTTATCAAGGTTCAAAAGAAGTGTCAGGTGGTCTGAACTAGTTTTTGGAAGATGTCTGACATGCGATGTATCAATATTCCTCTATCTGATCATAAGTTACCATTCTTCTATTGATTATCTACATAGTCAATTGTTGCTCTCGTCTTCTGTTCTACTAGGTGAATTTGGGTCCCCAAAAACCCAAATCAAGTTGTTAGTCATAAGGAAATCTAAATCTTGCATCTCATTATGCATTTACTTGACACATTCTGATCCTCCATACTTCTCACTCTGATGTGAAATAGAATTAAATTCACCAACCTAGAGAGCTCAAATATTGCATTTCTCCATCTAGCTTGAAATTGCAATTCGTTGACTCCTCCTTAAGTAGCTATCTGAACTGAGGTAGATTCCAAAAAGACACCATTCTTTGGATTTCACACTATCATAAATTTTTGCCTCCACAAAGAAATCAACATATTTTGTAGCTTGTTAGTTGCATTGCACACCAACATTATCATATGTATTGAGTATATTTTTTGCATGGGTATTGTAGGAAATAGAACTTATTTGTTTACAATTAGGTCCATTAGCATTTATATTAAGATTGTACGCATTTTAGCATTTGAAGAATTTCAATATGGTTTTCATGTATTTTTACGTGTGATATAATGCTTGCGAAAGGTTTTTAGTAATTTATGCATGTACAAGTTAAATGGGTGAAGATACACAGGGTGACACAAAGGAAAGAAAGCTCAAACGAAGGTAAAAGATGGTCATTACCATAGACTCGAACTTGTAGATGTTTGCACAAGTAGCAAGCCCAGTGTCAAGGGAGCAAGCAGCCCAGCATTCCAAGCCTAATAGCATATTGACTTAGTAGCAATAACATAGAGATCATTACATAGGTCATGAACTAGAAAAAGAAAGAAGTAAAGTAGTGTGACACTACTGCAGCAGTAGTGCAATAGAAATTGGCAGAGTAATACATGAAATTTTTAGAAAAATTACTATAATGTGTTATCGCAGTTCTACACCATAGTATTGTGATTAGGAATGATTACTAGGCTATTTTAAGTCATGTGTTAGGGTTTATTAGAGAGTCCTATGAGTTCCTTGAGACAAAACTACAAAAAGACTCATGTATTAGGTTTTTGATGATTCAGGTGTTAGTTTCCATTACTATTAACGGTCAAACAAAAGGAGAGAAAAAAAGCAGAGACAGAGAAGAAGAACGAGGTCATGGCAAGAGTATGATCTTCTATTTATTGAAATGTTTGTTTGGTGATTACGATGGTTACTACATTAGGTTGTTAACTGTATGCCTCAAGAGAGGGTATTAGGGAAGAGACTAATAGGTATTAAGGTGCCTCAAGAGAGGGTTTTAATGATTAGTGCTATAACCTACAAAAATAGGAATTAGATTAACTGAAATAAGGATTAAAGGGGAATACATGGTATTTTACTATCTTAGAATCTTAACTGATATAATTTAAAAAATCAACAATCATTTGTTTTTAATCTGAATTTAGTTTAACACATTCAAATTTCAATTTTGAGCCTTAATAAAATTGATACTGAAACTAAACTGGGATTTGAGATTATTAACCATAAACTGTTACCTAAGGATGATATCTGGTATCTTACTTTATATTTCTATTGTGATCATGTACACTTGTGGTGATTCCAACAATTTTTGACGCCATTGTCGGGAAACGATGTTAATAATCTTAAAACCAATTGAAATTGATTGAATTTTAATTAAGGCATTTTATTTATTTATTTATTTTATCTCCTTAGCTTAATTGAATATACTTGATCTTTTTGTTTGCTTATGGTATTTCATATTTTGGATGAGCAAAGATTATCTCGGGTTGAACGATCTAGATCTTTTAAAGGCTATTAGGCAAATTCAGTTGGAATCTAGAAGTCATATATATGATATGGTTGAAAGCGGAAGATCAGTTGTTGGGAATGATGGTGAGGCACCATCACGAGATTTCTTTAAACCTGTACTGAATAATAATTACTCCAAAATTACCAGAACTTCCATCAATGCCAACAACTTTGAGTTGAACCCCTCTCTGATTACTGTGCAACAGCGGCAATTCGGGGGTTTAGCTACTGAGGATCTAATGGCACATCTAAATTCTTTAATGAAAATCTATGACATTGTCAAGATGAATGGTGTCACTGAGGATCAGTTGAGATTGAGGTTTTTTCCTTCTCTTTGAGGGATAAAGCGTGAACATAACTGCAGACTCTCTTACCAGGTAGCATAACTACATGGCTATCTCCCATAACTTTAGATTCAGATGTTCTATAGTGGTTTGACACCACCAACCAGAGCTTTGGTTGATTCTGCAGTGGGACGCTCTTTGCTGGGAAAGTATGCTACCGAGGCTACTCAACTTATAAAAGACATGGCTGCTAATACTTATGGTCATGGGTTAGAGAGAGGATCAGTTAAAAGGTTTAGAGTACACCAGGTGGATGATATCACAGCTCTACAAGCCCAGATTGCTTCTATGATCCACAGATGAATTCCTTGACTGAAAAGCTTGGTTATGGCCAGATTCAACAACAACAGACTCAATCTATTATGGTCATTGTTGAAGATCATAAAGCTCCTTATACTGAAGAAGCATCTATAAAGCAGTTGAATGCTATGAATCAATTTAACAACTACCAAGGTCAGCCTCAAAGGTATAATGTGCCTAAATATTACCATCCAAGGATCCACAATCATGAGAATTTCTCTTATGCTAGCAATAGAAATGTCCAGCATACCCCACTAGGTTATGCCCCTCAGCAAGGCTTACATGACATAAACCGTCTATGGAAGATAAAGTGGACGAGATTTTGAATATGCAAGCGTGCTTCTTTAAAGAATTGACATGGAGAGTAAGTAAAAATGACAACAGAGTTTTAGGGTTAGAGGTTCAGATGGAACATGAATGCTTAGGAACATTAATGCCACAGTAAAGAACCTTGAGACTCAGGTAGAACAGATAGCCCAAGCACTCTCTGCCAACAACAAAGTTCCTTCCCCAATAATACTCGAGTGAACTCAAAGGAAAGCTACAAGGCAGTCACAACTAGAAGTGGTAAAGAAGTACATCCCATCCATGTAGCCCCACCATTATAATTGAACAAACTAAAAGTTATGAAAAAGATGCCCCACCATGAGCCTCTAGCACTACCCTTTCCTCAAAGATTCCATAGAAAGAAATTGGATGAACAGTTTGCAAAGTTCTTGGAAATGTTCAAGAAAATTCATATAAACATTCCTTTCAGAGAGGTATTACTACAAATGCCTAACTACCCAAGTTTATGAAAGAGATCATGTCTAGGAAGTGGAAACTAGAAGACTTTGAAACTATGAAGCTTACTGAAGAATGCAGTGTTATCTTGTAGAAAAAGCTTCCTCAGAAATTAAAAGATCTAGGGAGTTTCACCATTCCATGCAACATTGGCTCAGAAATCTTTGAGAAGACACTTTGTGATTTGGGGGCAAGCATCAACCTCATGCCTATTTCAGTATGCAAAAGATTGGGAATGTTAGAGATCAAGCCTACCACTATTTCTCTTCAGCTTGCTGATAGATTTTTCACTTATCCATGGATATCGTAAAAGATGTTTTAGTAAAGTTGGATAAGTTCATCTTTCTTATGGACTTTGTCGTTCTGGATATGGAAGAAGATGGGGATATTCCACTAATTCTTGGGATCCCATTCCTAGCTACGAGCAATGCACTGATTGACTTACACAAGGTCGAGCTCACTTTATAGGTGAATGAAGATAAAGTGGTTTCAATCTCTATAAGGCTGTGCAATTCGCTAATTGATCTACATGAATGCAAGAAAATTGAGGTGATAAAATTCTTGCATTGTTGAAGTGGTAGATGAATTAAACTCTCAAGATGATATGGTTGGGTGCATTTCTCATTCTTTTTCTGCTTCACAACTCATGACTGAAACCAAGATAGTGCATGTTCTGGCTTTAGAAGCCTTAGTACCTAAGCCTAATAGCACACATACTCCTTTGCCTAATCCTACCCATTCTAAAAATCTCAAAGATGTTCCTAAGACCATTAACTTGAAGCCCTTTCCTGATCATTTAAAGTATGCTTATTTAAGTAAAACACTATCCTTACTAGTCATTATTTCTCTTTCTTATATTCAAGAAGAAAAACTATTACTTCAGGAACATGAATTCGCCATTTGGTAGACAATTGAAGACATATGGGGTATTAGTCCAGAGCATCAGTGGAGGCTAAATCATATAATGAAGGAGATGGTTAAGAAAGAGGTGATGAAGTGGCTCAAAATACACATTATTTACACTATTTCAAATTCACAATGGGTCAGTCCTATTCATGTGGTGCCTAAAAAGGGAGGAATCACAATAATTACCAATGAAAAGGGAAAAACCATTGCTTCCAAAACTACTACAGGGTGAAGAGTTTGCATTGATTACAAGAAATTGAATAAAGCCACCAAAAAAAAATCACTTCCCTCTACCATTCATGGATCAGATGCTTGACCGGATTGTAAAGTACAACTTCTACTGCTTCTTAGATGGGTACTTAGGTTACAATCAGATAGTTATTGCTCCAGAAGATCAAGAGAAGACTATTTTTACTTGCCCATATGGTACCTATGCATTTCAAAGAATGTCCTTTGGCTTATGCAATGCACCAGCTACTTTTTAGAGATACATGATGGCCATTTTGTTTGATATGATAGAAAACATTATGGAAGTCTTCATGGATGACTACTCTATGTTTGGTGCTACATTTGATGGTTGCCTTATCAATCTAAAAAGAGTTTTATCCGGTTGTGAAACGAAGAACCTAGTTTTTAACTAGGAGAAATGCCACTTTATCGTGCGAGAGGGCATAGTATTGGGACATAAAGTGTCTATTGGAGAATTAGAGGTGGACCGTGCTAAAATTGAAGTGATCGAGAATTTGAAACCACCTACTTCAATTTGCGAAGTTGTAGTTTCTTGGTGCATATGGGGTTCTATCGTTGTTTCATTGAGAACTTCTCTCATATTACTCGTCCTTTGTGCAATTTACTTGAGAAAGAAGCTGATGAATTTGACTTTAATAATGAGTGCCTTGATGCATTTAGTACACTAAAGAAGGTACTCATGTCTGCTCCCATCATGTTCACTCCAGTTTGAGGAGGGCCCTGAAATTATGTGTGATGTCAGTGACTATGTTATTGGTGTTGTGTTGGGACAAAGACATGACAAGATGTTCAAAGCTATCTACTATGCAAGCAAGATGTTAGATGATGCACACAAAAGTTATGCTACCATTGAAGAAGAGTTGCTAGCTGTTTTCTTTGCTTATAAAAAGTTTAGTGCTTATATTGTAGGTTCTCATGTCATGGTGTTCATTGATCACGCTGTAGTCCGTCATCTTTTTGCCAAGGACACTAGACCTCTTCTTATCAAATGGATCTTTCTACTTCAAGAGTTTGATATTGAAATAAAAGATAAAAAAGGTTCAGAAAATATGGTACCTAATCACGTACCTCGTTTCCCTAGAGACATTGCTGATAACTCTATGTGTATCGTTGAATTGTTTCCAAATGAGCAACTTCTGACTATATTAGACTGTCCACCATGGTATGCTAACCTTGCTAACTACCGAGCTACAAGTAAAGCACCACCAGATCTATCAAGTGTTCAACTTAAGCGCTTCACACATAAAGCCAAGTTCTATTTATGGGATGATCCTTATCTTTACCGTTGATGTGCGGATAAAGTTATTCGTCACTACATTCCTAAAGACAAAATTCAGAAAGTCCTTCATGATTGTCATGCCTCTCCTTACAGTAGTCACTATAATCACTATAAAACTACTCGGCATATTGTTGAGAGTGGGTTTTATTGGCCCACTATGCTTAAAGATGCCTATCAATTCGTGAAGACATGTGAAGCATGCCAAAAATAAGGTAATATCTCAAAAAAGAATGAAATGCCTTTGAATTCCTTTATAGAGGTTGAATTATTTGACGTATGGGGCATTGACTTCATGGGATCCTTCCCGCCATTTGATGGGAAGCAATATATATTGTTGGTTGTTGATTATGTCTCTAAGTGGGTGGAAGTTGTGGCTACCACAAAAAACGATGCTCAAGTAGTCTTCAAATTCTTGGCCCACAATATCTTCTCTAGATTTGGCACACCCAGAGCTGCTGTGAGTGATGAAGGTACACACTTTTATAACCGTCTATTCAACAACCTTCTCAATAAATATGGTGCGACATAAAGTAGTTTTGCTTTATTATCCTCAAACAAATGGGCAAGCAGAGGTTTTTAACCTGGAGATAAAGGCAATCCTTCAGAAGAGAGTGGACACAAATCATAGGGATTGGGCACAGGAACTTGATGATGTACTATGGGCTTATAGGGCAGCATTCAAAACTCCTATTGGCATGTCCCCTTATCAGCTAGTGTATGAAAAATCATGTCATCTACCATGTGAGCTAGAGCACCGTGCTTATTGGGCAATTAGAAAGCTAAACTTTGATGCACAAGCGTGTGGCAAGAATTGACTACTTCAACTCGTCGAACTAGATGAATTCCGGTGGGAAGCCTTTGAGTTTAACCGTATTTATAAAGAAAGAAGTAAGAAATCGCATGATCAGCTGATAGAGAAGAAAGAATTCCAACCAGGCCAGCAAGTACTTTTGTTCAATTCATTCCTGTGGTTATTTCCTGAAAAACACAAGTCCCGTTGTTTTGGATTGTTTCTTGTCACACAAGTATTCCCATACGGAGCTATTGAATTGCAAAGTTTAGGGGATGGGACTCGTTTCAAGGCTAATGGTCAACGACTGAAATTTTTTATGGTGGAACCCAGAGTAGTAGAGAATAAATGAAACTGAAGGACTAATATTCCGTATCCATGTCGAGTTAATGACGTTAAACGTAGTGTTCAGTGGGAGGCAACCTACTTGTTTCTTCTCGTATTTTCATTTATATTTATATATTTTTTATTGGCATGCATATTAGTTTAATTTTTTTTATATTGGCATGCATGGTAGTTTAATATTTTTTTAATTTATTGGTATGCATATTAATTTAATATCTCATTAACATATATATATCAGTATTTAGGAGTTATATCTATATATATATAGCTAAAAAAAAGATGCACAACTAAATACTGCGGCAATGCTACAATAATCCCTTGGAGTACTGCGGTACTGTTGTAGTATAAATTCTAGTACGCCCATTTTTTATCATTTCGCACTTTTTTTTCTGTCTTGCTACAAACTTCAATACGTTCGGGTGCGTCTTGGCTGCAATCTTTATTCCATCTTTATCTCTCTTTCAATCATCATGTGAGTCAATCTATGTTTGCTTGTGTTTCTTCCTTTAGTGTGTGCATCTTTGATAAATCATGTTTCATGTACATTGCATTTGGATGGCATTCTTCTTCAAGTCCTATGCCTTAAAAATGATGAATTGCATCCTTTCTTTTAAAACGATTACTGTTCCATTACTTCTACTTGTGCATATGTGATTTTTAACTTAAACAATCGATGTTTTATGTTGCATTATAATATTCTTATGCTTTAAAAGTATTTGGATTGTTTATTAATAATGATTTCAGGTCGCCTAGAACAAAGAACGTTGCTTCACAACCTAGGCGCGTACTACTGCCACTAGCTCCAAAGGATCAGGCCCACTTTAAATCTGCAAATGCCAAGAAGAAGTTTGAATATATTTATTGGTAGGTTATCCTAGAGTGCAACATTTTTATTAATGATGATGAACTTCATTTAGGCATCAACCACACTGTAGCAATGAACATTGGGAGCCAATCATACGCCCACTTACTGTTCTTACCATATCCATTGTTCAAATTTTTATGCTAATGCTTATGAGCAGGATGGTTTGCGTGTCTGGGTATGTAACACCCTAGTTTTCGATCTTTTGTTTCTATCATGTCTATCATGCATGGAGAGACGTGTCATTAAATGTTGGCACACATGTCATCTACCGAGAACTAGGACGTTACTTTTCTCGTATACAATTTTCATTAAATACCTTTTGGACATTCCAAACCCCATATAAATAAGTCATCAAACACTTGGACTTACCAAGATTCATTTCATGGAAATAAAAAAAATCAATAAATCTAATAAATGGGTTGATAATTTCAAATATCCAAAAATATTGAAGATCAAAATAAAAATCTCAAGTAACTATCCAAAACTTGGCTCAAGTGGTCATACTCTAACCTAAAATAAAAGGCTCTACAAATAAAACAAACCAATGGGCCATGTGCCCGATCTAATCTCAGTATTCAATTAAACATCGAAAACTAATCTTAACCATGAGATTTACAACTATCTATGTTCTCAAAATAGCATTCACTAGACGAGCTGCTTTATTGATCACCTAAACTGAAAATGTGGGGTGAGCTCGAGAGTCCAGTGGATCTTACACAATACATCAATAGTATTATTTAAATCAAACACAGAACATGCAAACACTTATCATACACTAGGCATTTCAAGCATTAAGTTATCAATAGTTATTAGTTAGACCGAAGGGTTTAACCCTAGTGTTTTCTTATCATTATCATGTTGGAGAAGACGAGAAAAATGCACTATTTACCATATTCCAATGGGACAAGGGCACATCCGTCACCTAACCCGAGAACTAGGGTCATACCCATTGCTCCATCACCAAAGAACTAGGGTTACACCCATAGTTTTATCATCAAGAACTAGGGACAATCCCCTCATTCCTTATCGTGAGAACACCCATAGTGGTTCAATTTTTAATTTATCTTTAGTTGAACATCAATGAACATCTCATAACAAGCATCGTTATCATTTTATCGTGTATAACACATCATAGTACAATAACATAATCATGCTAATCATCTCATAGAAACATAAATAAAGCAACAATCATATGATGTTATAAAGCATTATAAACATTGAACATGGACATATAACTCATGTTATTCTAGTATTCATGCATTCATGTCATTCACAAATCATATAAACAACATTCTAGCATGCTTGAAGGCATTCAAGCAACGTCAACACACCACATGTTCAACATTAAAATTCAAATAATACTAGGGAGCAAGGTAATCACTTCCACTCATTGCTATGCTTCGCTTGTTTTAATCCTCGTTCTGATGATTCGAATCCTCAACCTATAATGGTTTGATATCATAATTCAATATCCTTAAACCATGATTCACTGTCTACTTAATCTAAATAGTAATTGGTGCGCATTTAGATAATATCCGATGTGTAATATCATGTTCTTCTTTTGTGTATCGCGGTAGAGAAGGGTACTACCGCAATCACTTGGATCTGTGCATGAAAACTCAAAAAATAGGGTCTGGGACGCATTACCGCGATCGCCAAAATCGGTGACATGTATTACCGTTGTCAATTATCGAAGTAACCAGAGATAATTTTACGTGAATAGTGTATTACCATGTTCTGTTACCATGGTAGTCAGGCGATTTTCCAGAAATTGCACCTTCATGCTAGTTTCCTTCTTACCCTTTCGTTCACAATGATTCAATATACTAATTGTAGACTTAATACAAGCATTACTAAATAAAACATATCATACCTTGATTCACAATGTTCCTTCCTTCGTTTCCCTCGAAAGAGTGTTTCAAACACTTCCAACTAGTTGTTAAATCAAGGGAGCACGCATCTCTTTAGAAAATGCAAGTCAATGATGAAAGCACATGTATACTATGTGAAACGAATGCCTTACCTTGTATTAATCCATTAGTTCAATCCTGGCATTCAAACTCTTTATCAATATGTTGTTCTCCTCCGTTCTACGCTTGAGAATCTAGTTGGGAAGGGTTGAATTAGATTAAGAACATTCTAGAACACTTTTAGGAAGAAGAAAGGTCGATCTGTGGAGGTTGGATAGGGTTTCTGCGCGACTATCCATCCGAATGATTGAGAATTAAGACTTCTATACGCAAATCACACATATATAATTTTTTTACATATTACAGCGGTAATGAATCCAATTATCGCAGTAATTGTGTGATTAATACGTCAAAATTAGGGTTTTCGACGCATTACTATAGTAGGCTACTACGATAACTAGAATGCATTGATTTTCAGTTTTGTATAGCATTACCACGGTAATGATTTCCAATATCATGGTAACCAGAATGATGCCATTTTCACACATTTCTGGGTTTTTTTCGAGCATTACAGCGGTAATCCGTTTCATTACCATGCTAATTAGAACCTTTTGTCATTTTTTGTGTCTTCATGATATTCTCCGAATTTTCATTAATTTTCACAATTATCCCAAGTTTATTTCCACTTGTACTTCATAATTGTGAAGCATTTATAATTTTTTAAATTATTTATTTATTTTATTTTTATATTTGAAACTCCCAAAAATTATATAATTCATTCATTAACTTTTGGGGTATTACAGGGTGAAAGGCCAATGGGTTTTTTTCGATGCAGATGCAATAAATGCTTCATACGGTTTCCCCACTGATATCTCTAATGACGTCTTTGATTACATGAATGAGAAATTTGATCCTGAGGATGTCTTGAAAACTTTATGTAATGATGGAGCCTCTTGGAAGTGCACTAATAGGCACCCTATAAGCTTATCCAATAGTTCTTTCACTACAGACGCCAAGGTATGGCTTTATTTTGTATGCAGGTAGGGCCCAAATGGCGATGACCCTGGGCCCCTGTAATACCCCAAAAGTCAATGAACATATTATAGAATTTTGAGAGTTTCAAATATAAAATAAATTAAATAAATAATTTAAAAAATTATAAATGCTTCACAATCATGAAATACAAGTGAAAATAAACTTGGGATAATTGTAAAAATTATTAAAAAAAATTGAGAGAATATCATGAAGACACAAAAAATGACAAAACGCCCTGATTATCATAGTAATGACTTGGATTATCGCGGTAATGTTCGAAAAAAAACCATAAATGCGTGAAAATCGCATCATTCTGGTTACTGCCATAATGAAAATTGTTACTATGGTAATGCTATAGAAAATTGAATATTGATGCGTTCTGATTAGTGCGGTAATGAGCCGAGAACCCTAATTTTTGATGTGTTAATCATGCGATTATCGCTGTAATTTGAGTCATTACCGTAGTAATACGTAAAAAGTATATATATATATATATATATATATATATACTCACAGTAACCCTAATTCTACAATTTACTCACAGAAACCCTAATTCTTAGTCATTTGGATACACAATCGCGCAGAAACCTACCCAGCCACCATAGACCTACTCTTCTTCTTCCCATAGGTGTTCTAGAGTGTTCCTAACCCATTTCAACCCTTCCCAACCAGATTCTCAACCAAAGAATGAACGAGAACTACATATTGGTGAAGAGTTTGGCTACTGGGATTAAACGAACTATTTGCATATAAGGTAAGGCATTCGTTTCACATATTATGTATGTATTTCATCATTTTATACGATATAATGCTTATGTTAAGTCTAGTATTAGTGTAATGAATTGTTGTGAACAAGGGGACAGGAAGAAAACTTGAATGAATGTGCAGTTTCTAGAAATTCGCCTAACTACCATGGTAATACACTGTTCACTTGAAATCCTCTCTGGTTACCATGGTAATTGACTACAGTAATGCGTGCCACTGATTCTAGCGACCGCCATAATGCATCCCAGACCCCTTGTTTTTTAGTTTCATGTATATATCCGAGTGACTGTGATAGTACCCTTCTCTACCACAATATACTAAAGAAGAGCATGATGGTACACACCTAATATTACCTAAATGCAGACCAATTACTGCTTAGATTAAGTAGGCATTGACTCATAGTTTAAGGATACTGAATTATGATATCAACCCATTATAGGTTGAGGTTTCAAAACATCTGAACAAGGATTAGAACAAGTGAAGCATAGCGATATGTGGAAGTGATTATCTTGCTCCTTAGTATTATTTGAACTTTAATGTTGAACATATAGTGCGTTTACATTGCTTGAATGCCTAGAAGCATGCTAGAATGTTGCTTGAATGATTTATGAATGGCATGAATGTATGAATGCTAGAATAATATGATTTATAGGTCTATGCTAGGTGTTTACTAGCCTTTATAACTTGAGATGATTTTGCTTTATTTATATTTGTATGAGATGATTAGCATGATTACATTATTGTACAATGATGTGTTATGCATGATGAAATGATAACTATGCTTGTTATAAGATGTTTGTTGACATTCAAATAAAGATAAATTAAAAGTTGAACTGCGTACCATCACAGTGGTCCATGGCGGATCATTGTGAGTGTTCTCGTGATGGGTTTGTCCCTAGTTCACGATGATGGAACTATGAGTGTAGCCCTAGTTCTTTGGTGATGGAATGATGGGTGTAACCCTAGTTCCTAAGTTGGGTGATGGGTGTGCCCCTATGCCATTGGCATATAATGCATTTTTCTCGTCTTCTCCGACATGATAATGATGAAAGAACACCAGGGTTAGACCCTTCAGTTTAATTAATAACTATTGATAACTTAATGTTTGAAATGCCTAATGTTTGAAAGTGGTTCCATGTTCTGTATTTAATTTAAAAAATGCTATTGATGTACTGTGGATGATCCACTAGGCTCTTGAGATCAACCCACCCTTTCATTTCAAGTCATCTTTGAGACAGTTCGTGTTGATAGCACTACAGAGTATTATAGTAGCTGCAAACCTCACTATTGAGGTTGTCATCTAATTTTTCTTCAATTGTTGGGTGCATTTGGTTTAGACTGGGCAGATGCCCCTTTTTATTAGCCTTTATGTTAATGATGGTTAGAACATGTTTTGAGCCAAAGGGGCCAGATTTTCAAATTTTATTTGAAAAACTAGTGATAAATTTTAATTGGTTCAATTATTGAATTTATGATTTTTATTATCTCTTGAACTGTCTCTAGTTGAGATAATTTTTGGTGAGTCTAAGGGTTCAATGATTTATTTATATGAGATCTGATATGTCCAGATGATATTAAGGACAAATTGAATGTGAAAAAAGTAATGTCTTGGTTCTCGGTAGATAACATGTCTGCTGACATTTAATGGCGCGTCTCTCCATGCATGATAGACATGACAAAAACTAAAGATCGAGAATTGGGGTGTTACAACCTCGTCACCCTTTGGGTCCCTTATTTTTGGAGGCCCATATATAAAATTATAAATTATAAATTATTTATTGATAAGTTGGGCCCTTATTTTTAGGGGCCCCAACTGGTAATTTTGCCCTGGGCCCCAAAAAACATTAGACTGGCCCTGTTTGTATGTGTTAATTCAATCCCTGCCTTGGCCATCAAGAGGGTCCCAGTCGAGTGAGTTGTGATGGTGTACTGCATAATTAAGGGCATCTCCATTAATGTGGAAAAATGCATATCAAATTCCATCTGGTACACCATAGACAAGACTAATGCTAGCCTACTGCATCTGACAATCATCACACTACTCTGTCAACGAGCTGGTGTCACATGGCCAGCATGCGAGCCCACACTCAAGATGAAAGATCACATATAGTCCACATGTTAACAACAGCTCCAATGAAGAGGAGGAAAGACTCAGCTACTGCTTCCACATCAGAGGCACCTTCCATTTTTGCAACTGGTGCTCTTATCCCTAGTGATTCCCCGTCAGAGGCGCATGCAACTCTAAATGGACTAGCTAATCTCCACTGCCTATTTTATATCACCAATATTCATCTACTATAGATGGCGCCTCTTCCACCTTGCTTGGCCCCCTATATGGATGGCAATTGTTGTGGAGCTCCCACAGGTGCTGACAACAATCATGACGAGGATGAGGATGATGACTCTTCTGATGGAGCAGATGATGAGAGATTGCATGACTAGGCTTGAGTTCTCTATTTTACTTTTGGGGATGTCTATATAATTATTTTGCTACTAACTAAAGACAACTATTAACCCTTGCTAGTTGCTATTATCTTTGATGATGTCTTATGTTTTTATTAACTTTCTTCGTGTAGTTTATGACTAATTTCACTTGTTATTTCCCTTTTCTATGCATGTTCTAACCGCGAGTTGTGTAAGGATATTTGTGCTTCAATATGTTGTGTCACTGTGTGTGCATGTAATGTCAGGTCGTGCTGTTGAGGATGAAGCACAGTTTAAGTTTGGGAGTGTGCATTGAAGAAATATTTTCTTCAATTTCAAGTTATGGTTCCTTTATATATATATATATATATATATATATATATATATATAT
>JAJIYU010005242.1:0-22743 GCA_030144865.1 Tinospora cordifolia
TTCTTGAATTAGAAAGTTATGTACTTTCTTTTATTAATAAAAAGTTGAATTTTTCTTTACCTTTAAATGCCTTGATTTTATTAAATGTGAAATTGCACTATTGAATTTATTTTAAGGCATGTGGTATTGAAAAATGGAAAGTCAAGAGTGTGTCGCTTGTATAGTAACACTGGCCCGACCCACCAATTGGTTAAGTCCACCGTCAAGAGGAATGGTGGTTATGTCCAACTCTCAAATTAAAGAACGTGGGGTTTGGGGTGTTACAGTTCTGCACTTTTTCTGGGTTTTCACGTTCACGGACCGCGGTCGGCACTAGACGGACCGCGATCGACAGCAAGATGCCTTGTTTTTTAACACTTTTCCGTGCACGTTTCTAGCTATCCGAATGTTCTAATAAATTTTATGTTGATTATATAACATATAATGGTCATTAAAAACAAGTTTCCCATCATTTTTATATTTATTTTGAATTTTTAAAAATTCATGTTGACGTGGACACATTATAAGACCTAGGGTGATCACAATCATAGACCATTAAAGACCACCATAAACTATTATAAACCACTACAGACCATCATAAACCATAATATATTATACTCTTTTTTATTTTAATCAGTTCATAGACAATAACAAGCATCAAAAACAACTATAGATAATTTTAAATGACAATAAATCCTCATAGACCTTGATACACAACAAGAGACCATCATATACCATTATAGAAGGTCATACACCAACTTAAGCCAAAAAAAGACTAATAGATTATGGTCTACGATGCTTTGTAATAGTGTATGATAGTCTATGGTGGTCTATAATAGTCTATGATCATTTACAGTATTCTTTTTCAATTGTAAGTAAGTTAATTTTTGACTCCATACATCAATATACAATCTTATACCATCATAGATCATTATAAACCACCATAGCCTATCATAGACCACTACAGACCATCATAGACTAAAATGTATTAGTCTCTATTTGGTTTAAGTAAGTCCATACACAATTACGGGCATAAAAGACCACTATAGATAATTATAGATGACTATAAACACTCATAGACCATCATAGACAACTAGAGACCATCATAAACCATTGTAGAAGGTCATAGACCATCTTACTCGAACTAAAGGAAGCGTACCATATTATGGTCTACGAAAGGTCTATAGTAGTCCATGATAGTCTATGATAGTTTATAATTGTCTATGATTGTCTATAATAGTCATTTTCACTTCTAGGTAAGTTTGTTTTCGACAACAAACATCAATACAAAATCATAGACCATCATAGACCATTATAGACCACCATAGACTATCATAGAGTAGTACAAACTATCATAGAAATAAATGCATTAGTCTCTCTTCAGTTCAAGTAAGTTCATAGAAAATTGTAGGCCTCGAAAACCACTATAGATAATTTTAAATGACTATAAACACTCATAGACCATTATCGAGAATTAGAGACCACCATAGATGATTATAGAAGGTCATACACCAACTTATCTAAACCAAGAAAGACTAAAATATTATTGTTTACGATGGTTTGTAATAATCTATAATAGTTTATGGTGATCTATAATGGTCTGAAAATGTCTATAGTTGTCTTTTCAACTCTAAGTTTATTCTCGACTGCAAACACCAATACACAATCATAGACTATCATAGACCATTATAGACTACCATGGACTGTCATAGACCACTAAAAACCATTATAGACTATAATGTATTAGTCTTTCTTTGGTTTAAGTAAGTTCAAAGGCAATTACAAGCATCAAAAACCACTATGGTATGTAGTAGTCAATGATAGTCTATGGCAGTTTATAATGGTCTATGATCGTAGTATTTTTCAACCCTAAGTAAGTTTATTCTCAACTGTAAACATCAATACACAATCATAGACCAACATAGATCATTATAGACCCCCAAAGACTGTCATAGACAACTACAAACCTTCATGCACCATAATGTATTAGTATTTTTTTGGTTTAAGTAAGTTTATAGACAATTACAATCATCAAAAGATATATATAGATAATTATAAATGACTGTAAACCCTCATAGACCATTATGCACAACTAGAGACCAACATAGACTAATATAGAAGGTCATAGACCAACTTACTAATGCAAAAGAAAGAGTAATATATTATGGTCTATTATGGTCTATAGTAATCTATGATAGTCTAGGAAAATCCATATTGGTCTATGCTCACTTATAATAGTCTTTTTAAACTCTAAGTAAGCTCATTTTCTTATTACAAACACCAATACACAATCACAAACTGTCATAGACTATTATAGACTAGCATTGACTGTTATAGACCACAATAGACCATCGTAGACAATGATATATTAGTCTCTCTTTGATTTAAGTAAGTCCATAGCCAATTACAAGCATAAAAACCACTTTAGATAATTGTAAATTACTAAACCCTCATAGACCATTATAGATAGCTAGAGACCATCATAGACCATTAAAAAGGTCATAGACAAACTGACTTAAGCCAACGAAAGACTAACATATTATGGTCTAAAATAGTCTGTAGTAGTCTATGATAGTCTATGGTGGTTTGTAATGGTGTATGATCATCTACAATAGTCTTTTTAAGCTATAATTAAGTTAATTTTTGACTATAAACATCAATACACAATCATAACCATCATAGACCATTAAAGACCACCATAGAATATCGTTAACCACTATAGACCATCATAGACCATAATGTATTAGTCTCTCTTTGGTTTAAGTAAGTTCATAGATAATTACAAGCATAAAAAACAACTATAGGTAATTATAAATAACTATAAACCCTCATAAATATTATAGACAACTAGAGATCATCATAGATCATTATAGAAGGTCACAGACCAACTTACTTAAGCCAAAGAAAGACTAACACATTATGGTCCACAATGGTTTGTAGTAGTCTATGATAGTCTATGGTGGTCTATAATAATCTATGATCGTCTATTATAGTCATTTCCAACTCTATATATGCTCATTTTCGATTACAAACATCTGTACACAATCGTAAACAGCTATAAACCATTATAGACCTACGTAGACTATTATACAATACCATACCATCATAGACCACAATATATTAGTCGCTTTTTGGTTTAAGTTCATTGACAATTACAAGCATCAAAAACAACTTCAGATAATTATAAATAACTATAAACCCTCATGGACCATTATAGACAGCTAGGGACCATTATAGATCATTATAGAAGGCCATAGACCAACTTACATAAGCCAAACAAAGACTAATATATTATGGTTTACGATGGTCTATAGTAGTATATATAGTCTATGGTCGTTTAGAATGGTCTATGATCGCATGTAATAGTCTTTTTGAAGTATAAGTAACTTCATTTTCGACTAATAACATCAATGCGTAAACAAAGACCATCAAAAACCATTACAGACCACCACAAACTATCATAAACCACTACAGACCATCATAGACCATAATGTATTAGTCTCTTTTTGGTTTTAATAAGGTCATAAACAATTATAAGCATCAAAAACTACTATGGATAATTATAAATGACAATAAACCCTCATAGAGCTTTATACTTGTTAGTTGCATAGTAGACTAACTATACTATAGGTATTTTATGTATAATCTGCATTAGTGTAATAGAAAATTTAGTGTATTTGCTTATATTTAGTTAAATATGTATTTAGAGCATTGTTGCATGATTAGTTGCATATTAGCATGATTTAATGTTATTTTCTAGCATTTTTATATGAATATAATGTCCGAGAAAGGTTTTCAGTATTCAGTGCGATTAGAGACCTCGGACCGCGGTCGCTCGAGAGATTTCACATATTCAATTTTTTTTATCGTACTGTGGACCGCAGTCAGTAGACGTGTTTTATTATTTTAGGGTTTTCTTTAGTGAAATACTATAAATAGGTCATTGTAGTAGGGTTTTAGGAGGATTATCTGTTTTTGAGAACAAAATTTCTAGAGAAAAACGGCTGACAAAGGATAATAGAGAGAAGACAGAGAAGAATTGAAGATCAAGGTCCAAGATTTGAGTATGTTTATTTATGATCTTTATTCTTTGATGTGTGAACTCTTAATCATGTCAGACTAGGTTTATTTTAAGTTTAGGATGTAAATCTAGATTGTAAAATCCTGATATTCTTATTTTAATTAATCTATTTCTGAGGTTTTGTTTTATAATTTGGATTCTTAATGCTTTCTTTTTTACTGGCCATAAAAGGAATGATTATAGAATGTTAATCTAACTCAGGAGAGAGGATTAATAATCTAAAAATCAAATTATAGACTTAGATCAATCAATTGACTGGGAGGTTGTTGATTGCTTAGGAGGGTGCACGTTATAATTGTGTTTAATGCATTAAACTATTAACTGTACGCCTCGGGAGAGGGTATTAGTGATTAGACTAATAGGTGTTAAGGTACTTCGGGAGAAGGCTTTGATGACTAGTGCTAGAACCTACAAAACAAAAGAATTTGATTAATTGAAATAGGAATTGAAGGTGATCACAAGAAAGTTTACTATCCTAGATAATTAAATCTAAAGAGTTTTCAATAATTTACTTTTCAGTTTTATATTTGACTGTTTTCAGGAGTTTAATTCTAATTCTTAATAAATCGACTTTGTAGCTTTAATAAAGTTTAAATTGATAGTAAATTGGGCTTTTAGATAGTTGATTATTTATACGTTCCCTGAGGACGATATCCGGTCTCACCGGTTATTACTATTGCTATCCCGTACACTTACAGGTTTATCAACAATACCCAACTAGAGACCATAAAAAACTGTCATAGAAGGTCATAGACCAACTTACTTAAGCCAAAGAAAAACTAATATATTATAGGCTATGATAGTTTGTAGTAGTCTATGATTGTTTATGGTGTTCTATAGTGTTCTATGATTACTATAGTAGTCGTTTTAAACTCAATCTAAGTTCATTTTTTACTACAAACATCATTCCACAATCATAGACCATCATAAAATATCATACACCACTACAGAGCATCATAGACCATAATGTATTAGTCTCTCTTTTATTTAAGTAAGTTAGAAAACAATTATTGGCATCTAAAATCATTTAGATAATTACAAATTACTATAAACCCTCATAGTCCATTATAGAAAGCCAGAGACCATCATAGACAATTATAGAAGGTCATAGACCATCTTACTTAATCTAAAGAAAGACTAACATATTGTGGTTTATGATGGTTTACAGTAATCTATAATAGTCTATGGTTGTTTGTAATGATCTATGATCGTCTATAGTAGTCTTTTTATACTATAAGTAAGTTCATTTTCGACAACAAACATCAACACACAATAATAGACCATCATAGACCACTAGAGACTTCCAGAGAGTATCCTAGACCAATATAGACCATAATGTATTAGTCTCTCGCTACTTTAAGTAAGTTTAAGTTCATAGACAATTACAGGCTTAAAAAATGACTATAGATAATTATAAATGACTATAAACCATCATAGACCATAATATGTTAGTCTTTCTTTGGACTAAGTAAGATGGTCTATAACCTTCTATAATTGTCTACGATTGTCTCTAGCTTTCTATAATGGACTATGAGGGTTTATAGTAATTTGTAATTATCTGAAATGATTTTAGATGCCAGTAATTGTCTACTAACTTACTTAAACAAAAGAGAGACTAATACATTATGGTCTATGATGCTTTGTACTGGTGTATGATATTCTATGATGGTTTATGATATTATGGTCGACAATGGTCTGTAGCAATCTATGATAGTCTATGGTGCTCTATAACGGTACTAAGTTTTAACCCATGGTAGAGTAATACCCCATTTTTGGGTATTACCATAAAACACCACTTATAGTAAAAATTATACCCCTAAGATCATAGTATGTGGCTTACTTAGCATTTTTTTTAACAAGAATTAGGAAGAATAGCTTACCTGTGCGTCGAATCCGTCGACAAATCAAACGTTCCCTTTTATTTTTCTCTTTCGTTCTTCTCTGTTCCATTTGTGTTTGTTCCTCTCTCTCAAGCAGTTGAACCGTCCCACCAATTACATATATATATTGTCAAGCAAATTTACTTAATTGTCCTCCTTAATTTTAATTCTCCAAATAAACCTAATAAGAGATGCACAAACACTTTCCCACTTACGTATTATATGTTGCCAATCAATGATATATTACATGCTATGACCACCATCCACCATACATCCATGTATATTCTCATCTCTCTTTTGATTGTTTTTTTATTTTTTTCCAATTTCTTTATTTTTAAATTCTTTTAAAACCCACTTTATAAATATACTTTGTTATTATTATTATTATTATTATTATTATTATTATTATTATTATTATTATTATTATTACACAATAATTATTTTTTAATAAATTATTTAATTTAATTAATTTATAAGCATAACAGGTATTTTTAATACAAGGGTATAATTAACACGAATGTACGCATGTAGTCCATGCAAATATATGTATTTGTACACATTTACTTTTATTTAAATTAATTTACGTGTCAAATTAAAATATGGAGTGTTAGAAAATCATAATATTTTAGTTTTTCTTTGGCTTAAGTAAGTTGGTCTATGACATACTATAATGGTTTATGATGATCTCTAACTGTTTATAATGGTCTTGAGGGATTATAGTCATTTATAATTATCTACAGTTGCTTTTGGTGCTTGTAATTGTCTATGATCTTACTTAAACGAAAGAAAAACTAATACATTAGGGTCTACGAAGGTCTGTAGTGGTCTATGATAGTCTATGGTGGTCTACGATCCCGTATTGATGTTTGTAGTCGAAAATAAACTTACTTAGAGCCTAAAAGGACTAATATAGGCAATTATAGACAACCATAGACAATCATAAACTACTACAGACCATCATAGACCATAATATGTTAGTCTTTCTCTAGCTTAAGTAAGTTGGTCTATGACCTACCATAATTGTCTACGATGGTCTCTAGCTATCTATAATTGTCTATAAGGGTTAATAGTCATTTATAAATGTCTGTAATTGTCTATGAAGTTACTAAAACCAAAGAAGGAATAATATATTATGGTCTATGATGATCTGTAGTGGTCTATAAAAGTCTCTGATGGTTTATAATGGTCTATGACGCTCTATGACTGTGTATTGATATTTCAAGATGAAAATGAACTTACTTAAAGTTTAAAAAGACTACCATAGATGATCAAAGACCATTGTAGACTACCATAGACTATCATACACTACTATAGACCATCATATACCAAAATATGTTAATTATTCTTTGGCTTAAGTAAGCTAGTCTATGACCTACTATAATTATCTACGACAGTCTCTAACTATCGATAATGGTCTATGAGGCTTAATAGTCATTTATAATTATCTATAATGGTTCTTGATGCATCTAATTGTCTATGAACTTAGTAAACCAAAGATAAACTAATACATTATGGTCTATCATGGTCTATAATGGTATATGATGATCTATGATTGTATTTTGATGTTTGTAGACGAAAATTGTAATACCTTGAAAACTTCATACCAAATGAAATGAAATTCAAGGTCTATTCAGTGAAATTTGGGTGCAAAATGAAACCAAGCTCGTTTCAGGGCTAAATTTGGCAGGTTCTAAAACTCTCATTTAGTGACCTTTACGAATCCAAAATCACCTAAAATGAAGCAAAGTGACTTGAACCAGCCAATTGAACAACATATCCGAAAATTAACTCAATTGGTCAATATTAGGGCTCTCATTTTTCAAACACCCTTTAAGGGTTTAAACTAGGAAAGAAGTGACATTTACAGTACATCAAGGATTCGGAATGACCCGAAATTCCATAGAATGGCATAAACTAATGAGACACACAACATATCCAAAAATTGGGATAATTGGCCAAGATTCGGGTGAGTACCTTCAATGGGCTCTAAATAAGGAAAGTTTCTAAAGAAAATCACCTTAGGCAAAACTATACCTTAAAATTTGTGTCTTGATCATGTGGTTCCAGAACTATGGGTTATACACCTAAATTCCTAGTGATTAGGGAGATATTAAATTTTAGTAAATTGATGTGAACCCATGAAGGCATGGCCACCCAAAGCATGTGCAAGTCACGTGGGTGGAACACCATGATCAGATGTACCCCCACCCTACTCAACCACTATGGGATGTCTTCCCTTATTTGATTCCATGAAACATGATCCAATGTATCACACAAGTGATTCAGTACACCACCCATATGAGACGTCCCTCCTAGGATTTGGAAATCCACGAAGAGTGATTCCATACACAAAGCTAAGCGATCATGTGCTTCATGGATCACCTAATCAAAACCGGTCCAACCATGCACATGTGTGTGTACACACATGTTAATTAACCTAATTAGAAAGGTTCAAAATTTGAATATATGCTCTAAAAAAAACCCTAGTCGTTCCATGTATTTAGCAATGAAACCAAAATAGAAAACTCCCTTTTTACTCACCTTGGCGCCAAATCTAGGAGATATGCCCACTTGGTGTGCCACCTATGGGTCCAACTCAAATTAGAAAGTTTCCTAGAACCTAGATCAGTGTCTAAGACTATGATATGGTGTCCCTCATGTTGTGGTAGTGTGCTCACCATAGCTGGACGTCCAAGAAAGAAAATAGGAAAAATTGCCATGTGTGTGTTTGTGGTATAAGCAAACAAGAAAACCAAATAATAAGGTTTTTAGTGAAACATCCAAAATAGATTTAGAAGGGTTCTAGAGTGAAGATATTCTTTGAAACTTGAATTAGAAAAGACGCTAGAGAATATTCCTTGGTGCCATGAGAAAATAGGCAAGATTGGTGACCCATGAACTCACTTACTTCTTTCACACTCTAGACGTTTGGAAACTTGCCCAAACATTGAGAGCTTCCCTAGCTGCCCAAGAACATCCCATATGCTCATGAGCACCTATATAAACCCCCTAAGTTGCACACAATTCCTCATTTTAGGAACAAGAGAGACTCTTCCCTATTGTGCTCTCAAACATCTTCTTCTTCTTCACCTCTCTTCTCGTTTTCTTTTGTGCATAAGTGAGAGACTTTTAGTTTCAGTATTTAGTGATTAGTAGAGAGTTGTTTTGCTGAGATTCGAAAGTGCTAAAGCAAAGGGAACCTCTACTCGAATTTTTGGGTAAAACATCTCTTAAGGTGGAAGTTATTTTCTTAAACACTCTTTTCATATTTAAGCCATTAGCATGTTCCTTCTTGTGTGATGTGTTTTTTTTTTTGAAAATCATGATGTACGTTTTTTACTTTTATTTTTTAGTATTTATGTATTTTTCAGTTTTGATGAACATTCAAGATCATGCATTTATGATGTTCATTTCATGTTAGTATCATATTTAGGAATTATTCTAAAATTTGGGGCATGATATTGAATGGTGGGTGAATTGTTTTACAATTTATTAAATTCTAAAATTTATTTCCAGTTTGTTCTTATGTTCTGAAATTTTATTTATATTTCATGAATATGGGATTTAAGATGAGAAGATAGTGATACAAACCACATACCGTCATAGTAGACACATGGTCGCTATGGGTATTCTCTTCTTATAATTAGTTCATAAGGTTTGTAATACCTAAGTGATTGGTTGGTGGGTTAGAGTCCCTAAATCCAAAGTCCAATGAAATTGACTAAAAAATGTCATATTTCACTCTAAGGAGTCACTTAGTTGAGAACATCAAGGGTTGAAAAACTCTTTTGGTCTAAGTTACAACTTTACACAATTTTGATGCTTGAAATGCCTAATTTTTTATAGTGTTTGAATTATGAATGTGTTAATGATTTGAATATGAAAATGGTTGTTCAAGATCCACTGAGCTTAATATTCACCTTTCCTTTAACATTTTTCAGGAAATTGAATATGCAAAGACTCAGGACATCTCCTTTGATTTTATTTAGAAATTTCTATGTAAGGCATGTTTGCCCAGTTTTGTTATGAATTGCGTTGTAACCATTTCAAGTTGAAAGTTATGAAATTTTTATGAATCAATACAAATTTAGAATTCCCTTTATCTCTTATAATGTCGCCCTGTTTAATTTTAATTGGGTTATGTACTCTTATTTTGCATTAAGGCATGGGATAATGGGAATTAAAAAGTCAAGTGTGCGTCACTTGTAAAGTAACACCAGACCTGGCCTGCCTTGTGGTTAAGTCCACTATTTCAATAGTGGTTAAGTCCAAACACTCATAAAAAGAATACGACGGTTGGGGTGTTACAAAAATAAACTGACTTAGAGTTAAAAAAAAACCACTATAAATGATCAGAGAAAATTCTAAACCACCATAAACTATTATAGACTACCATAGACCATCATTGACCATAATATATTAGTCTTTTTTTGCCTTAAGTAAGCTAGTCTATGACCTTTTATAATGGTTTATGATGGTCTCTAGTTGTCTATAAGGGTCTATGAGGGTTTACAGTCGTTAATAATCATCTCTAGTGGTTTTTGATGCTCATAATTGTCTATTAACTTACTTAAACCAAAGAGAAACCATTATATTATGTTCTATAATGGTTTGTAGTGTATATGATAGTCTATGACTGTCTATAATGGTCTATGATGGTCTATGATTGTATATTGATGATTGTAGTTGAAAATAAACTTAGAGTAAAAAATGACTACTATAGACAATCACAGACCATTATAAACCACTGTAGACTATCACATACTAGTACAAACCATAAAAGACCATAATATGTTAGTTTTTTTTTTTGTTTAAGTAAGTTGGTCTATGACCTACTATAATAGTCTATGACAGTCTCTAGCTGTCTCTAATGGTCTGTGAGGGTATATCGTCATTTATAATTATCTATACTGGTTTTTGAGGTGTGTAATTGTCTATGAACTTACTTAAACCAAAGAGAGACTAGTACATTATGGTCTATGATGGTCTATAGCGGTCTATGATAATCTATGGTGGTTTATAATGGTCTATGATGGTCTATAATTGTGTATTGATGCTTGTAGTCATAAATAAAATTACTTAGAGTTTAAAAAGATAACTATAGACAATCATAGACCATCATAGACTATCATCGACTACTACAAACCATTTTATATTAGTCTTTCATTTTCTTAAGTAAGTTGGTCTATGACCTTCTATAATGGTCTATGATGGTCTTTAGTCCATCGTAGACTATCATAGACTAGTATAGACCATCAAAGACCATAATATGTTACTTATTTTTTGGCTTAAGCAAGTTGGTCTGTGATTATTATAATGGTTCATGATGGTCTCTAGTTGTCTATAATGGTCTATGAGGGTTTATAATCATTTATAATTATCTATAGTGGTTTTTGAGGCGTGTAATTGTCTATGAACTTACTTAAACCAAAGAGAGACTAATACATTATGGTTTATGATCGTCTATAGTGGTCTATTATAGTCTTTATAAGGGTCTATGATTGTGTATTGATGTTTGTAGTCGTAAATGAACTTACTTAGAGTTTAAAAAGACTACTATAGACAATCATGTACTATTATCGACCATCGCCATAGACTATCATCAACTACTATAGACCATCATAGACTATTTTACATTAGTCTTTCTTTTTCTTAAGTAAGTTAGTCTACAACTTTCTATAATGGTCTATGATGGTCTTTAGTAGTCTATAATGGTGTATGAGGGGTTATGGTCATGTATAATCATCTGTAGTGGTTTTTGATGCATATAATTGTCTATGAACTAGCTTAAACAAAATAGAGACCAATACATTGTGCTCTATGATGGTCTATAGTGGTCTATGATAGTCTATGGTGGTTTATAATGGTCTAAGATGGTCTATGATTGTGTTTTGATGCTTGCAGTTGAAAACGAACTTACTGAGAATTAAAAAGACTGCTAAATGATCACAGACCGTTATAGACCACCATAGACTTTTATAAATTGCTACAAACCATCACAAACCATAATATGTTAGTCTTTCTTTGGCTTAAATAAGTTGGTCTATGACCTACTGTAATGGTTTATGATGATCTCTAGCTGTCTATAATCGTCTATGAGGGATTATAGTCATTTATAATTATCTACAGTGGTTTTTGATGCTTGTAATTGTCTATGAACTTACATAGATCAAAGAAAAACTACTACATTATGGTCTACAAAGTTCTATAGTGCCCTATCATAGTCTATGATGGTCTATGATTGTGTATTGATGTTTGTAGTCGAAAATGAACTTGCTTAGAATCTAAAAGGACTAATATAGATGATCACAGACCATTATAGACCACCATAGACTATCATATACTACTATAGACCATCATAAACCATAACATGATAGTCTTTCTTTGGCTTTAGTAAGTTGGTCTATGACCTACTACAATTGTCTACAATGGTTTCTAGCTTTCTATAATTGTCTATGAGGGTTAATAGTCATTTATAATTATCTATAGTGGTTTTTGATGCCTATAATTCTCTATAAAGTTACTTAAACCAAAGAGAGACTAACACATTATGGTCTATGATGGTCTCTAATAGTTTATGGTGGTTTATGATGGTCCATGATTGTGTATTGATATTTGTAGACAGAAATGAAATTAATTAGAGTTTAAAAATACTATTATAGAGGATCAGAGACCATTGTAGACCACTAAAACTATCATAGACTACTACAAACCATCATAAACTATAATATGTTAATTATTCTATGGCTTAAGTAAGCTGGTCTATTACCTATATAATTTTCTACAATGGTCTCTAACTATCTATAATGATCTATGAGGGTTCATAGTCATTTATAATTATCTATAGTGGTTTTTGATATGTGTAATTGTCTATGAACCTAGTAAACCAAAGAGAAACAAATACATTATGGTCTATTCTGGTCTATAATCGTCTATAATGGTCTATGATATTGTATTGATATTTGTAGACAAAAATGAACTTACTTAGAGTTTAAAAAGACCACTATAGACGATTAGAGACGATTCTAAACCACCATAAACTATTAGAGACTACCACAAACTATTATTGACCATAATATGTTAGTCTTTCTTTGCCTGAAATAAGTTGGTCTATGACCTTCTATAATGGTCTATGATAGTCTCTAGTTGTAACACCCCGTCTCCACACCCGAGCCCATGTGGCTCTGAGTCTGCACTTACCACGCTGCCCTCGTTTCTTTCCTTTTTGGGATGCTGGGCCGCCTAGGAGCCAAGCCCGTGTTACGTTAACCTTTTTCTTTTGCTAAGTCTCAAATATCCAAAACTTCCTGTGCACTTTAATCTAAGTACAATATATTTCATGAAAAATAACAACGCCATGAAATAAATAAAATTTCAATATTATTAATTAATCCAAAATCCGAAGTACATAAGACTTTGATTATTACAATAAAACGAAATAAATTGGGCCAACATGCCCTACTATTTAATAAAATTCCTAAGAAAATAATTTCATTAACTTCTAAATAGCCTTGACATTTAATTCCCTAAAATATTGAAGAGGAAGGGGTGAGCTAAAAAGTCCAGTGGATTGCCCAAATATTTAAATTATTATTTCGACAAAATAAAACATGCATAGCATCCACTTTTCAGAAATTAAATGATTCAGACATTGATTTTTTTTAGTTGACATTCTAGATCGAAATGATACCCCCCACCCAGTATTCCAACCCTAGGGAAAGAGCTCCAATACTGAACTCAAACCCATCATAGTTGAGGTAGGATCAACTATGAACCCTCCATTACCTTGCAACTCCTAATTGGGATACTACGAAGAAAATCCGCCCTTGTGCCAGCACGTGGTTATTATCTTTATTAATATTTTATTAAATGTGAAATATAACATTTAAATATTCCAACAGAATATAAACATACAAGCATAGAAACATTACATCATAGATCATGCTTCATTATAAACCTAAGCATGCATATTCTATATGACATGTACATAAAATCAAAGTGAAACACCCAAGTATGCTTTATTTGAATCAAAATAATAAAGTAAAAAGTGAAAATTATTTTTACCTCAGAATCGCTTCCTTTTGAATTTTTTGAGCTCTCTCAGATCTTTCCTGTTTCTTACACTTAGATTTGTGTAGCACTCCATTGCTACTACTTCACTAGCTGTTTAGAACAACTTAAGAAGAAAAACTAGGTGCCAAAAAGGAGGCAGAGAGAGCAAGAGGGGTTTTATTAGCTCTTGCTGAGATGAAGAAGAATGAGAGGGGGAGAGGGTTTATATAGAGTCTTCCAGGGGCAAGGTTTACAATATTTGGGTGTTTTCAGATAGGAAAATTTTTATTTTTGTTAGATTTTGATAATTTTTATGTTTTTTTCTCGATTTATTTTGATTTTTCCATCAATTTTTTGTTTGTCTTTCTTTTTTTCTTTTGGTTTATACCTACGCGCGAATTCGCGCAATTCACCAAATTCGCGAATTCACGCAATTCGCCAAGTTCGCGATTTCGCGAATTTTTTTTTTGTTTTCTTATATATATAAATACACACACACACATAACTATATATTAAATAAAAACAACAATTTTGTACCTAAAAATTTAAAGCAAGTTGACATATATATTTTCACACATATATATATATTTACACATACATATATTTAATACATATACATACTTAAAAATATACCACACATATATATTTCTATTTCTTTTTACTAATCATTTTTGGATACCAAAATTTATTATTAATTTTATTTTTTCTACTTTATTTTATTTCTTAGAGTATACATAGTTTGTACTCCCAAAAAGATTATAAAAGTCGAATTTATTTAATTTCATTCATCAAATTTCATACAAAGTTGTTGGGTATTACACTAGTTGTCTATAAGGGTCTATGAGGGTTTACAATCATTAATAATCATCTATAGTGGTTTTTAATCCCTGTAATTGTTTATACACTTACTTAAACCAAAAAGAACACAATATATTGTGCTCTATGATGGTCTGTAATGGTCTATGATAGTCTATTGTCGCTTATGATGGTTTACGATTGTGTATTGGTGATTGTAGTTGAAAATAAACTTACTTAGAGTTGAAAAAAGACTACTATAGACGATCACAAACTATAACAAACCACCGTAGACTATCATAGACTAGTACAAACTATTAAAGACCATAATATGTTAGTTATTTTTTAGCTTAAGCAAGTTAGTCTATGACCTACTATAATGGTCTATGATGGTCTTTAGTTGTCTAAAATGCTATGAGGGTTTATTGTCATTTATAATTATTTGTAGTAGTTTTTTAAGAGTGTAATTGTCTATGAACTTACTTAAACCAAAGAGAGACTGATACATTATAGTCTATGATCGTCTATAGTTGTCTATTATAGTCTATGGTGGTCTATAATAGTCTATGATGGTCTATGATTGCGTATTGATGTTTGTAGTCATAAATAAACTTACTTAGAGTTTCAAAAGACTACTATAGGCAATCATAGGCCATAATCGACCATGATAGAATATCATTGAATACTACAAACCATCATCGACCATTTTATGTTAGTCTTTTTTTCTTTTAAGTAAGTTGGTCTATGAACTTCTATAATGGTCTACTGTAACAACCCAGGCCCACCATAACAATATTGTCCGCACCTTAGCCACCATTGACTGGGTGTAAGGTTTTATTCTTGGCAAGACTCGAACCCGAGTTTTCCAAAAGCGCTCGCTACTAATGACCACCCGTGTATGCACTCATAATCCACTCTCAATTCTGAGGTCCAACCGATGTGGGATTATTACAATCCATCCCCCTTGGAGGCCATCTCGTCCTCGAGATGCACATCTGTTATGCCCAGAGCCTGCTTTGATACCATTTGTGATAACCCAGGCCCACCGTGACGATATTATCCCCACCTTAGCCACCACTGACTGGGTATAGGGTTTTGTTCTTGGCAAGACTCGAACATGAGTCTCCCAAAAGCGCTCAGCACTAGTGACCACCCGTGTATGCACTCATAGTCCAATCTCAATCTGAGGTTCAGCCAATGTGGGATTATTACATCTATGATGGTTTTTAGTTGTCTATATTGGTGTATGAGGGTTTACAGTCATTTATAATCATCTGTAGTGGTTTTTGATGCATGTAATTGTCTATGAACTTACTTAAACAAGCTAAAGACCAATACCCTGTGCTTTATGATGGTCTGTAGTGGTCTATGATAGTCTATGGTGGTTTATAATGGTCTACGATGGTTTATTATTGTGTTTTGATGTTTGCAGTTGAAAATGAACTTACTGAGAGTTAAAAAAAGACTACTATAGACAATTGCAAGCAATTATAGACCACCTTAGACTTTCATAGACTGCTAGAGACCATCACAAACCATAATATGTTAGTCTTTCTTGGCTTAAGTAAGTTGGTCTATGACCTACGATAATGGTTTATGATGATCTCTAGCTTCTATAATTGTCTATGAAGGATTATAGTCATTTATAATTATCTACAATGGTTTTTTATGCCTATAATTGTCTATAAACTTACTTAAACCAAAGAGAGACTACTACATTATGGTCTCTGAAGGTCTGTAGTACACTATGATAGTTTATGATAGTCTATGATTGTGTATTGATGTTTCTAGTAAAAAGTGAACTTAGAATTTAAAAAGACTAATTAGATTATCATAAACCATTATAGACCACCGTAGACTATCATAGACTACCATAAACCATCACAGAGCAAAATATGTTAGTCTTTCTTTGGCTTAATTAAGTTGGCCTATGACCTACTATAATTGTCTACGATGGCCTCTAGCTATCTATAATTGTCTATGAGGGTTAATAGTCGTTTATAATTATCTATAGTGGTTTATGATGCTTGTAATTGTCTATGAAGTTACTTAAATAAAAAAGATACTAATACGTTATGGTCTATGATGGTCTATAATTGTCTATGATGGTCGATATTGGTCTATAATAGTTTATAATGGTCTATAATGGTTTATGATGGTCTATGATTGTGTATTAATATTTGTAGACAAAAATGAACTTAGAGTTTGAAAACATTACTATAGGCGATTAGAGACCATTGTGGACCACCATAGACTATCATAGACTACTACAGACCATCATAGACCATAATATGTTAGTTATTCTTTAGCTTAAGTAAGTTGTTCTATGACCTACTATAATTGTCTACGATGGTCTCTAGCTATCTATAATGGTCTATGTGGGTTAATAGTCATTTATAATTATCCACTGTAGTTTTGGATGTAATACCCTAAAAAATTTGTACAGAATGAAATGAAATGATAAATGAAACCAAATTCATTTCAGGGATCAATTAGCAAGTTTAGTTACTCAAAAACCTCTCAGGGGAATGAAAATTTAAAAAAAGAAACGAAACAAAATGAAAGGAAATGAATGAACGAACACCTCACATGATCTGGGTATCCGAGATTCATTTCATTTGTCCAATTAAGGGTTCATTTGCCTAATATGGTTTAGTAGAATGAGAATTAGGAAGGAAAATTAAGAAAACCCTAGCCAAACACAATCTTAGAATTCATGTTCATTTCATGTAAACCCAAAAGTGTGAGACAAAAGCCTAAAATGCCCATAGGCATGGCATACCAAAAAGTGGAATGAGAAATCCCTTATTGCCCTTGGCATGTGCATTGCACATGAGCAAGGCCTAGCCATCCTTATGCATGATTAGAAATCCTAAAAGATGATCCCATGTACACAAGCCACAATGATCATGTGCCCCTCATCTTGACATCCAAGCAAGCAAGAAAGAAAAGAGAAAAGTTTCTAAAACTGATTTGGGAAGTTGCTCATGTGTGCTCAATAGAGCAAATAGAAATTCTAATGTGCCATAATCATGTGCACCCTAAGCCCATGCACACAAAGACGTCCAAGAAGTCAAAATAAGAAGGAACGTTCTAAATTAGAAAGTTTCCATGATCACACTATGGCGCCAAAAATAAACCATGCAAAGTGTCAAGTTTGTCCTTATTTGGTGAGCACTCACCAAGGAAAGGAAATATTGCCTTACTCACATGACTTTCAAGAATAAAAGTTGCTGAAAAATGTTTCTAAACACTTAAGGAATAAGATTAGAAGTTTCCAATTCAAGAATAGATGTTGCTAAAAAATGTTTCTAAACACCCAAGGAACAAGATTAGAAGTTAAGATTAGAAGTTTCTAATTCAAGAATAGATGTTGTTGAAAAATGTTTCTAAACACCCAAGGAACAAGATTAGAAGTTTCTAATTCAAGAATAAAAGTTGCTGAAAAATATTTCTAAACACCCAAGGAACAAGATTAGAAGTTTCTAATTCAAGAATAAAAGTTGCTGAAAAATATTTCTAAACACCCAAGGAACAAGATTAGATGTTTCTAATTCAAAATAGAAGGTTGCCAAATCTTGTTGATTTGGTGTGCATAAGAAAAGAAATCAAGTACTTAAATATATTGGAAAGTTGCCTTGCTCACAATATCACACCAAGATTAACATCCAAACAAAGATTAGAAAGTGGTCCCCAAGCATGTGAGCCAAGATTGGATTTCTCGCCTAAACCATGAGTATGCTCACAAAAGATAAGGAAACCCTAGTGGCCCACTTACTCAAAATGTGTTCAAGAGAGGGGGAAAGTTACATGACCAAAACGTCCCCCTTGTGCTCTTGAAACACTATATAAAGGCCCCCCTATGCTCACTTTTTCTTCATCCTAGAGTAAGAGCTGACAAGTCCCTTTTGTTCTTTCTAAGCCTTCTTCTTGGCACCCCTTCTCACTTCTCTTTTGTTCTTGAGTATTCTTAAGTAAGAAGTTATTGTTCTTGAGTAGTTTAGTGTTCTTAACGTGCTTAAATTGTAGAAACTCTGTCAAATTCTCAAAAAAGTGCAAAACAAGGTAGAAGTGATTTCTAGAACCTCCACTTCATTATTTAAGTTTAATACAATGTTCATGGATATTTGAATTTTGTTTAGTGTGCATATTTACATTTGAATAACATGATTTAATTTTCAATTTAGCATGTATGTCATGTTTACTTGATCATGAAGTCATGCCATGCTTAGATTATGCATGATTAGGCTTATTTTATGAAAAATAATCATACTTGATGTTTATATGTTGAACATGCTGAATTTATTTATTTTATTTATGTTTCATGATCATCAGAACTAAATGAAAGAAGTTGAGTCTAAGAACCGCATACTATCATAGTGATCCAACGGGCCATACTATGGTGTTCTTTACATTTATTGTGGGTATATGTTTGTCGTACTATATGCATTGGGCGTAGCACAAAATACTTGGCCTATGGGCAAGAGACACTAAATCCAATGGAATGTGACATAAGGATTTGTCTTTCCACTCAAAGGGAGGTATTTTCAATAAGAATATCAAAGGATTAGACCCCCTTTCAGTCTGAATTACAACAGTAACAATAAATTGTTTGAATCGCTTAATTATTTACAATTGTTTGAAATTGAATGTGATATTAGTCTAAGATAATGAATTAAAAAAAGATCCAACCCTTTCTCTCTTATCTTTTTAGGAACTTGAATTAAATAATGAAGCATACAAAAGCTTGGAATGCTTATTTTTAAAAAGATTCTATTTTTATCTTAATTACCCAAGTTTTGAATAAGTTAAACTTCCACTGAAATAGTTTCTATTTTGAGTTGTGTACTCTTTCTTTTTAAAAGTTTAAATTTGAAGTCATGTACCCGCTTTTATTAAATCAATAAAGATTTAGAAAGTTTTCTTTTATCTCTTGTGCAGTTGCCTTAGTGAATGTTTTTAATTAAATAAGGCATGAGATAATTGAATTAAAAAGACAAGTTGCGTACTTGTAATTGTAACTGGACCTCAGCACGCCCTGTGGTTAAACCAAATTGAAAGTCTTGAAACCAAATTGAAAGTCTCGAGGGCTAGGGTGTTACATTTGATTCATTTAATTGTCTATGAACTTAGTAAACCAACGAGAGACTAATACATTATGGTCTATTGTGGTCTATAATAATCTATGATCATATATGGTGGTCTATAATGTTCTATGATAATCTATGATTGTATATTTATGTTTGTCGTCGAAAATGCATTTACTTAGAGATTAAAAAAACTATTATAGAAGATCACATACCATTGTAGATGACCATAAACTATCATAAACTACTATAGATCATCATAGACCATAATATGTTAGTTATTATTTGGCTTAAGTAAGTTAGTCTATGACCTACTATAATGGTCTCTAGCTATCTATAATGGCCTGTAGGGGTTCATAATCATTTATGATTATCTATAGTGATTTTGGATGCATGTAATTGTCTATCAACTTACAAAAACCAATAGAAACTAATACATTATTGTCAATGATGGTCTATAGTGGTCTATGATAGTATATAGTGGTCTATAATGGTCTGTGATGGTCTATGATGGTGTATTGATGTTTGTAGTCATAAATGAACTTCCTTTTAGTTAAAAAGACTACTACAGACGATCATAGATCATTATAAACTACCATAGACTATCATAGACTACTATAAACAATCACAGACCATTATATGTTAGTCTTTCTTTTTCTTAAGTAAGTTGGTCTATGACCTTCTATAATGGTCCATGATGGTTTTTAGTTGTCTAATACCCGAAAATTTTTACGAAAATTCAACAAATAAGAGTTGAAAATATATATATGCATCCATAATAATTTTAGAAATACATTGTGACATTTCAACACACATTTCAATATATTTATTGAAATCGCAAGAATTAACAAGTTTCTCTTCATTTCAATGTACAAGAAATAGAGATGAATGGGAAACATAAATACAAGAAATTGGAAACAAAAAGAGAAAATAGAAGGAAAAGGGGACATAGAAGAAAATTGGCGCAAACATGAATAAATCACCAAAACCCAAAAAAAAAACTAGTTTTGCACGGTACTACCCCGGTAACAAAATCGTTACCGCAGTAGTGCAGGAAAAAAATAAAAAATAATATAAGTTGCGCGAAAAAACCACTATCTGACCTAGTATTACTGTCATTGAATGATACTACCACAGTAACACAACCAAAAATCTAAAAAGTTGTCCAGGAAACACTTTGGAAAGCCCCCAAAACCCTAAGTGACTAATTCATGTGCGCAAAAGTAAAGATTTAGATGGTTTCTTGGGTTGGGAACACCCCAAACTTGTCAATTCATACCCATTAAAACTCTATATAAACAATGTCTGGGTTCCCATTCTCTTCATTCTTACAAGAACTGACAAGTCTTTCTTACTCTCTCTGCCTCCCTCTTGGCATTCCTTTTTTCTTTTGTTGTTCTAAACAGCAATTGGGTTAGTAGTAATGAAGTGCTGCACAAATTTCTATGCTAGCAGTTGGGGAGATCTGAAGGGGATTCAACTGAAGGTTCAAGAAGAAGTTTACTATTGAAGGTGGAGATGATTTTTAACTTCTACTTCACTATTTTGATTTAAATAAGGCTTGCATGTGTTTGATGTTTTGAATATGCATGATTTATTATTATACGTGCCATGTAGAATATGCATGCTTAGGCTTACATAATAAACTTGTATGCTATGTGATGATATGATCCATACTATGTTGTTACTATGCTCACATGTTTAAATTCTGATTAAGTTTCGTTTATATACATGAATATTATGTTTTTATACTTAATAAAAGATTAATTGAGATTCTAACCACAGAGGAAGGACTTCTTCATGTGTGTTCCAACCACGCTGGACCTTTGACTTAGAACTAGATGTCAGGATTGCTCTAAAGTGAATTGGGTTTTCAGGAGTGATCCCACTTCCCAGAGAAGGGTTTGAGTTTCAGGAATGATCTCTCTCCCTAGATCTGGAACACAGAGGTTAATCCCCTTCAATCTTAATTACAACTAAAAATAATAAACTATTTGAATCACATAATATTTGAAAGTGCTTGATATGTTTGTCTTATTTGTTGAAATAATGATGAAAATATTTGGAATGATCCACTGGGCTTCAAGCTGTCCCCTTCTTTCTAATATTGTAGGAAATTGATATATCAAGACCTTATGGAAGACACTTAGATTATGTTTTTAAGAGTTTATTAAATTGTAGGGCATCCTAGCCCAAGTTATTTTATTTAAGTTTTGAAATTATTTCTGATGTATTGAAACTGAAGGCTATGTACCTTGGAATTTTGAATTAATTAATGATATGGGATTTTACTTATATCATGGTATTGTTATTATTTTTCATGAAATATATATTTGTGCATAAGTTAATGTACTCAGGAAATTCCAAGGATTTGGGAACAAAAAGGAAAATAGATAACATAACACAAGGCCTGCCTCCCGGACATACCAAAAATAGAAAGAAATTATCGTCGAATGACGTGGGCCCAGGCCACGAGAGGTGGGATGTTACAATAATGGTTTACTATAGTTTACAATCATTTATAATCATCTAGAGTGGTTTTTGATGCATGTAATTGTCTATGAACTTACTTAAACCAACTAGAGACCAATACATTATGCTCTATGACGGTCTATAGTGGTCTATAATAGTTTATGATGATCTATGATTGCGTATTGATGTTTTTAATAAAAAATGAGCTTACTTAGATTTAAAAATGACTATTATTGATGATCAAAGACCATTATTGACCACCATAGACTATCATGAACTGCTATAGTGTCACACCCCGACCCCCGGACCGGACGTCGTGTCTGTCAATCTGTGGCCCTACTGTCGGGCGTCGCGCGGCTCCAAGCTCGGCGCGTGGTCCGCCGAGGCCCCGGGCGTG
>JAJIYU010005243.1:0-22688 GCA_030144865.1 Tinospora cordifolia
GACAACCTGGCCGACATGCTGCAAATAGGACAAGGGGAATGGCCTACAATGTACTTGGGAATGCCTCTAGGAGGAAATCCCTACAAGATGGGATTTTGGGACCCCGTGATTCAGACCGTGAAAAGAAGAGCTGCGGGTTGGAAGAAAAGTTATCTCTCTAGAGGGGGAAGAATGTTGCTCCTAAAATCAGTTCTGGAAGCTTTGCCGACCTACTATATGTCCTTGTTTAAAATTCCAAAATCGGTGTCTCATATCTTGGAAATGCACATGAGAAACTTTCTATGGAAAAACGAGGATGCTGAATCTAAAATAAACATGGTCAGCTGGGCACAAGTCTGTAGACCTCTAAGAGCGATGTTTCTACGCTGTAGCCCCCCTATTCCCAGACCTCCTTTATTTATGCTCTTACTAACCTGGTCCCAATTGACTAAATTGATTCCTCTTCTAATCTCACTATGCTTCCAAAAAAAAAAAAACTCTCATGGCTTGTTCAATGATCGCTGCTACTCTTTTTGGCATTCTGAAAATGGACAGAAAGTAAGTGGGTAAAGCATCCAAAACAGATTTTATAAACAACAGCCGCCATCTTCGAAAGAGGAAACTCTTCTTCCAGCCTGCAATTCTTCTGCGGATCATTTGAATCATAGAGTCCCAAAAATCAATCTTTATCGGATTACCCCCCAGAGGCACACCTAAGTATTGAATAGGCCACTTAGCGTAAGCAACATTGAGGTCTTTAGCCCAATTGTTAACTAATTGCTCCCTGAAATTAAAGCCCAGAAGTTGGCTCTTTCTTCTGTTTATTTGAAGACCTGATAAAAAACAAAACAGATTTAGGACCTCTGTTACTGTTACCACTTCCTCCTTTCGGTGTTGCATAAAAATTAGACAATCATCAGCGAACAACAAATGAGTGAGCTGAATCCTGTCTTTACCAATACTAAAGCCTTTCATCTTCCCTGATTCCACAACTTTTTCAATGATTCTTGTTAGAGCATCAGCTACTATGGCATACAAGAAGGGGCACAACGGATCGCCTTGTCTAAGGCCTCTTTGGGCATCAAACTTCCCTCTAGGCTTGCCAATAATGAAGACTAAGTATTTAATTGATTTCAAGCACGCTCTTATCCAACTTGTCCAATTGTCCCCAAAGCCTTTTTGTCCAAGGACGAAATCCAAAAAACCCCATCAAAAAGAGTCATAAGTTTTACCAAAATCAACTTTTAAGAGTAGACCTTCTTTACCCCAGGATCTAAATTCTTGATTAACAGTCTCCTAATTTTTTTGAAAAAAGGCCAAGGTAAAGCCATCCGGGCCCGGGGCTTTATCACCATTGCTACTAAAAACTGCTTCTTTGATCTCTTCTAACTCGAACTCTCTTTCTAACCAGCTCCTGTTTTCCTCGCTAATACTATGCCATCTTACTCCTTCAAGACCCAATGTTACTTCAGATTTTCCCTTAAAAAGATTATTGAAATAACTTATGACTAAGTTTTCAATGTCCTGCTCCTTATCTTTCAGATTGCCTGCTTCATCTTCTAGTTTTGTGATCACGCTCTTGGACTTTCGTAGAGAAAGTACTTGATGGAAATAGCTTGAATTAATATCCCCTTCCTTGGCCCACTTTAACTTGGCTCACTGCTGATTTCTCCTCTCCTGCTTGAGTTCTACTACATGGAGCTCCTCTATCAGCTTATTTCATTCAACCACAAGATCTGGGTTGTCCTCCCTCTCCAACCTCCCATCCATTGACTTGAGAGTTTCTAATAGCTCAGGACATCTGGCTTCTTCTCCAATCAGCTTCCCTTTGCTCCAATCCTTTCGCTTGCCTTTAAGGTTGTGGAGTTCGGACATAAATCTGTATGCTTCCCATCCAATACTTCAATCTTCCTTCCATTCATGCTGGATCAGATTTAAAATCTTAGGATTTCCGAGCCATTCATTCTCAAACCTAAAAGGACTTGGACCCCATTTAGCCGCTTCCGTGTCCAACATAATTGGCTAATGATCAGAAATGATTCTTTTTAGCCCCCATACTTGTTGAAACTGAAACTTTTCTCCCCATGCTTTGTTACGCAGAAACATGTCCAGATTAGACATAGCTGGTCTTGAACGCCCATTGCTCCACGTAAACCGCATGTTTTTTAACTGCACCTCTTGAAGGTTCATGCCATTAATCCATTCATCAAACATAAGCGTTGAGCTGGAATTTCTGCTACAAGATTTCTTTTCTCCCATGTGACAAATCATGTTAAAATTGCCTCCAACACACCGGGACCTTCTACGTTGGCAAAAAGAGCTGCTAGTTCTCTCACGCAGTTTATCCGACCTTCCTTATCACATGAGCAATACACATTTGTGAACCACCAAACGATTCCTCCAGCCGCAACAATTTTTATAGAAAAAAGTACATTCCTTCCCACTTTTCTATAACAGAAAGGTTTTTGATGTCCCAAAGGATAACCAAGCCCCCCTGCTGATCTTGTGGCATCAAGGGAAGCCCGACTTACGAATCTCTTCATCCAGATTTTTGTAATTATATCTTGCCCTATATTCAATTTTTTTCATTTTTTGAAGAACAATCAAATCAGCTTTAGCCTCAGTCACTGTCTTTCTGATGAGTCTTCTTTTTGCCAAGGAGCCGCAGCCACAGATATTCCAACTTAAAATCTTCATTGAGAAACCAACCAACCCAAAGGGACTTGGAGCTTACTAAGCTGCGATCAGCTGTGCATTGATCGACAGTAGGAAGTCTCACACCCTTTCGAATTCTTCTTCCGGAGTCCTTCGTTTTCCATCGTTGTAGTTGCTATTACTAATCATCTAAACCTCCCCCTCTGGAAGAGGATGCTACTGTAGCTGAACAATCGTCGGCCATATCTTCATCTAGTTTTGTTCTTTGCCAAACCTAATAGAACTTGCTCTAGGATTTTCCTTTGCATAATGAGGTAGAGGAAGAGTATGATGAAAATCACATACCTGATTGGGATTGTTGACAGGTTGATCTTCAAAGCCACTTGTTGAACCAACATTCGTTTCCTCTGTGTCGTCTTCTGCTAGCTGGGTATCAAGAACTTGTTCGAAATCGATTTTGTTGGTGTAATAGTCCCAGTCAGTGTCCAGATCCAGATCCAAATCTACTTCCATAGTCTGGGCTTCCCATTCGCCAGAGCCCCTTCTTTGTTTCTCTTCTGGGCCTTTCCAGTTCTTTTATAGACTTGGAAATAAAGCTTACCCGCTTTGTGGTCTTCTCCTTGACCCGCTTGTGTAGTGGATGTTATCATGGCTAGGCCCATGAGTTGGTTCAAGCCGAGGGCCTTTTTGGTCTGCTGACTTGGGCCACCAGAATCGGGCTTTTTGCTTATGGATCGTGCCTTATTTTCAATTTTGGCCCATGGTTCCTTGTCGAAATTTTCCAATGTATTTTACTGAGACCTTTTTGTCTTATCCTCTAAGTCTTTCCAAAACTGTAAAGGATCTCCATCTCTGACCATCCCTCTGTCAACTTCAGGTGCCACTTCCTTGTTTCGAACTACGGACGTGTAACTTGCTTCGTCACCTGCCTCCCATCTGTATGTCGTCTTGTTGTCCTTTCCAACCTTAGGATTCGTGTCTTCTTTGCCACTGCTTTCGATTTCGACCTTCGAGCATCTCTGGTCACCAAACCGCCATTTTCCAACATCTGTTAGTCCTCTATTATTTTCGGTGAAAGCTTTAAGAGTATCCTGCCTTAACTCCTTCACCTCCAAGCTCCAATTTCTTTCCAATTCAATCAATCACAGCTCCTGGAGTCCATGATCGTCGTAGATTTCAAAGTCTCGTGGCAAGAAGCCAGATTCATGGCCTCGGACTTTTATGAAAGCCAACTCCATGGAAGTATTAGAAAGGGTGATGTCTGCTATATCCAGCAACCCGCCACATGCCTCGTCAATTTTTGCAAAAGCCTGAACATTCCAATCTGTCCATCTCATACCTTCAATACCCATCCATTTATTTCGACAGGCTACCTAGACATTGTTGGAAATCAGACCTTTGTTCCAATCTTCGATGTAAAAGCCTCCAAGTAATGTCTGGTACTTTCTAGCTTGAAGGATTTTGATATTTATGTTATCGTGACAGTATATCATGCTTTGGGCAGCATCAAGACGGTGAAACTGGACATCACGCTTGAGGTTGAGGTTTTGACGAATGGATCGTTCCATCGTTTTCCAGGGAGTTTTTTCGGTCGTGTGGATAATAAGAAACCTCTTGTTGTCCTTACCTCTTCGTGTCATTCTTTGCAACTCAAACCTCTTGTTGTCCTTACCTAGTTACCTCTTCGTGTCATTCTTTGCAACTCCACACCTTCACGTAATTCAACCACTCGTTGCAACCTCTTGCTACCCTCCTTATGCTTCCACAAACCTCAGTTCTTACTTTCTTCATCTTCCTTGTCCCTCTCTTCCTCAGTTCTTGTTTGTTTCTCTTTATCACGGTGTATCTCCCTCCGCCGTCATGTTGCAACGTCTTGCACCACTAGGTCTAAGGCTTTCTAGAGGTTGTGCCAAGCTTCTGTTATTGTTTCTTCCGGGATCACAATACTTTGGTATTGACCATTGACCATTTTTGTGAGCTTGATATATCTTCCATTGTCATTAACCAAGACCTCCATGATGATTGTACAACCTTTTCCTTTGAAAACGTTTGTAGTGAAGGACAGAGTGGCTTCCTTCAGTATCTGTTCAACTTTCTGTTTCATCCAGAGAATCGTCACTCGGTCTTCGTAGGGAAATAGGATCAATTTTTCTTGGTCTCCTAAATCACAGTCTCTTCACTATCCCTTGTAGAGCAAATCGAAAAATATTTATACTTCGTTGGGAAAGAAACATAGCTCCACTCGCTGTTTGTGGATTGTCGCACTTGGTATTGACGAGCCTAACCTCAATCTATCGTTAAATGCCTGCATTGAATGGTTTTTTGACTAGAGACCTCTTTTTCCTGTTCCCTTTTGTCTTTTCGGGAGTTACTAATCTATCGTTTCCTTCGAACCAAAGTCCAGCCATTAGTGTCTACAGATAACTGCTTATTCATTAAAATACTCTTCCATGATGTGTCCATTTTGACTTGGTTCGTCTTAATCCATATTTCTTCGTTGCATCATCTATCCTTAATTTTTTTGTCCTTATTCTCCTGTTTGCTTTGTTGTTTATCTACATATCTGATGTCGTAAGGTGGGGAGTCTAACCATTGTTGCTTTTGATAATTTCGCTATTTGTCCGCCTTTGTCGATCTTGATCACAGCTAGTTTTGGCCACTGTGAACCATGTTCCGTTCTTTCTCCTTCTGGTTTTGTCCTGCATCTCCCATTTCAATCGTGTTCACGTGCAACACCTTCAGCATACTCCGAATTCCATTCTCTGTTGTTCCATCGTGCGCGTCTTCCCCGTTCTCCATTCGTCCTTTTGCCATTCATTTTTTCTTAGTAACTTATAAATCTTTTTAATTGTTAAAAAAAACTACAGATTCTCATCTATATAATGTATCATTGATAGAAGATGAGATTTACAACTTCATTACCCACTTCATACTGCTAGATATTATTCGAATCCTCAATAATTTTATGCTAATCATTTGCAATGTGATAAGAGGTTTCAAATGGGCTGCAAGAAGTGTTGGACAGGTTGTCATCAAGTCAAGAAATTGTTGATAAAATTTATGATGAGATGGGATCGTATACAATTGTTGAAGGCAACTTTGGTAAAGAATCAACAATTAGAAAAAGGACGATTATGGCACCAAGTAACAAAACTCATTTATATATCTTTATGCTTATTTTTTAATTATGCATTACAAGTATTTATTCTTTTTATGTTGTTGTGATGTAGTTAAGTGGTGATCGCTTTTTGGATCTCAAACTCCACATCTTCAAAATTCAGCTTTGAAAGTTCTTTCCTTAACGTATAGCGCTAGTGGATGTAAAAGAAATTGGTGTATTTGACCATGTGAGTTATATATTTTAACTTAAGTCTTGAGTTTTTAGTTTACTATATCTGTTTATATACTCGTAACATTGTAGTAATGTAAGGCTTTTTTTTTTTAAATTATTAGACTTCTAGATCCATTCAAAGAAAAGGAATAAATCAGAGCAAAAAAAGATAAATGATCTAGTATATGTGTGTAACAATCAAATGTTGGTGGATCGACACAATAGGAAGGAAGAGTTGGACCCGATTCTTTTCGATTGTATTGATAACAGTAATGAGTGGATAATTAAAAATACTAAAGAGTTAGCTCATGAAGAAGAAGACTTGACATAAACACAAGTAGAAGAAGCTTTAGGTCCCAACAAAGTAAGGTACTATGTTAGAAGATCAGGAAAACAAAGAGATGTGAGTGGAAATAACTCAAGGAATGAAGATGAGTTATTATTTGATTCATTAGATTCCGACACAGATGCTGAGTTATATCATGGTATGAAAATTAGCCGAAGTTCGTCGAAATTAGCTGAATTAATTAGGTAATTTGGACAATCGAAGCAAAGTTCGCCTATAATTATAAAATTATAAAATTTCATCGAAATCTTTGAAAAATCGGCAAAGTTCACTTACAATTGAAGTTTTGAAGATTTTTGTAAAAAAAATTGTATAAAAGCCATGAAAAAAAGCATTTTTTATGAAAGAATTTACGTGGTGTACAAAAATTCTTCAGTGTAATTATAGAGATTGTATAAAAAAATCATTTTCTATAAATAAAAAAGATTTAAGGCGAGATATGTATAACTGCCGAGTAGCTATCCAAAAGAAAGAAGAACGAACTATAACTTAGAAGAAGAGACGATAGAAAGAGGAGTGATAAGAGAAAAATAAGTTAAAAGCCTAAGAGGAGAAACGTTGAGAGAAGAAAGAGAAACGAAAACCAAGGTTTATGTTTGCAAGACCATTAGAGTTTGACGATAAATTTTTCTTAGTCTCTTTCTTTTCTCTAACAATTTTAAGTTAACACGTGCAATGTGCATAAAACATTATTTATGTTAAAATATATGTTCGAAACCATTATATGTATACTTTTATATGTAAAATATATTTATTATGTTTGTTTTTGGTATTTCTAATAGAAATTGTCCATATTTTAGCATTTACATAGTATTTTTTTGAATTTTTCTAACTTGGTAAATTTTTTACAAAAATTCTTTCGAATTTCTCGAACTCTTAGAATTAATTCTAATTTTCAAAGGTCGAAGTTTAGGGCGAAGTCGAATTTTTGTTCCTTGAGTTATATAACAAAGATGACGATAAACACGATTTTGATGATGACAATATTTTTGAAGATGTCAATATTGAAGTTTTAAAACAAATTCCTCTTGTTAATGATTGATAAACTTGGAGTTGTAATTTGTTTTTATTGACTTATGACTTTTGAGACTTTTTGAAATGTTATGAAGTATGTGAACTTATGATGATCATAATTCATGAGTTTATCATAATGTATTATCTAATATATGTTATTTATTTAATTTATAATTTATATACAATTATTTAATTAAATATAAATTATAAATAAAAGATTATAAAAAATAAATAATATATATATAGAGTGAGGGGCCAATAAATAAATAAATAAATAATTCTTTAGGGATCTTTAAACAATTATTTTAAGGACCGACTAGGCCTCGCCTAGGCCCCGCTTGGTCCTTACCTAGGCCCCACCTCGCCTTATGGAGGCTTATCATCTTAAACTACCTTACCGCCTTGACAACACTGGTTAGGAGGTCTAAGGATTGGTAATTTGATAGCAAAAAACAAAGCTTTGCCACGAAATGGTTGTGGAGGTTTCCAAGGGAGCAACATAAGCAGTGGAGGAGAGTGATTCGAAGCAGGCATGTGCTGAAGATCAATGGTAGAGATGTGAGGGCTTAAGAGGAATGCTACTCATAAAAGCCCTTGGAAGTTCATCTACTCGTTCTACCAATGTTATGCCCCACTTATTGGACTGGTGGTGTACTTAGTGGTTCTCTGGTGTTGTGGAAGGAACGAAACACTAGGATTTTTGAAGAAAAGAGTTGTCCCCCGCCTTAGATTTAGGAGGAATCTATGTCAGTGGCCTCATTCTAGATTAGCAATAGTTCATTTTTCTTAGGATACTCCATTTCGGAATGGATGAGGGGGTGAGAAAACATTTTGTATTAGGGGTTTAATGTTTCAGGATGGACATTTTGATGGGATGGTCTCCATCTTTTGTTGTACCTTCTCTCTTTCTCATATTAATAAAGTTCTTTGTTTCTTTTTTTAAAAAAAAAGTTTTTCAAGTGGCGATGGTGTTTAAAAGGAAAGCTAACATAGGAAAAATGATTTAAAAACGGTTCCCGCATCATTATATTTCTCCATCACATAGTCATTTGTGCAAACAAAGCAGTGAGTAAGTGGATTACTTGTTTTTCTGGTGTCTCAACTCAAGCAAAGTTTGGGCAAAATGGAGGAGGCACTTTCCTATATTCCCAAAGATGGAACAGGATGTTCAGTTTAGTGTATGCCCATTCCAAGATGAGATCAGCGCGAAGTGGAGGGCCCATTGGATGGTGGCAAGTTTGGCAGTGGTTTGGTGTTTGTGGAAAGAAAAAAAATGCCAGGCTTTTTGATGACAACTTTCTACCCCCAAGTGCAGTTTGGGAAGAATCTCAATATCTAGCTTTTTTTGGATTAGTAATTGTTCATTATTAGTGGGATATCCGTTGTTGGAGTGGCTAAGAGGGTGGGAAAATACAGTGTAGTGACCATTGGGTGCGATGTGAACGGGTGAACATTGTTATTATCTTTGTTGTACGGATGTTGTGCCGGGATGGCTTCCCAAGGTTGTAATTAACTATATATCAATTAAAGATAGTTTCTTTTAAAAAATATAAATTTGTGCGAGAGATGCTTACTTATAAATCTGATCATATTGAAGCTCGTCAAATTTGAGTGGTGAAAATTCACTATATTTTTTTTGCTCATACGTATTTCATAAATTCCATATATGATGTTAGATAAATTTTTATGCGATTCAATAAACAGAATATGCATTCCATCATTACTTAAGCAATTTGCATGGTCAGATGAAAAATGAGCCAATGAGTGAGATTTTTTCAATATATGAGAAACTAAAGTTGTTCGAGGGTGAAAATGGGGGAATGTTTACAATACCTAGGTTTAGTGAAATACAAGTTGAAAGATTTTGTGGATTCATTGATCGGAGCTTGACAATAGAACTTTAGTTGGGTTACTAGGGCTTGGGTCTCTTGCTTGGGCAGGGCACCAAGGACATGTATCTGCACTAATTAATCAATTTTTAGATATGAGAGTAGATCTTAAAGAAATCACACTTACTCATGAATTCATCTTGAATAGTGATCTTTTGGAGCAATCTCATTTTTCACCTTGAATGCTTTTCGTTCATCCCCCTTTTCTTTCCCCTCTAACGTGTCCTCAAACTATGTCACTAGCGCGATCTACTCCATTTCCTCTTCTTTGGTCTCAATCTCCTCTTCTCTATCAATATACTCTCCTTTTGCTGTAGACTTGGAGTCCCAATCGTGGACTATGCACCTCTTGTAAATGCCTCTTGGGCCCACATTCCCTCCCTCTTACCTCCTTCTCCATATGGTCTTCATTTTCCTTTCCTTTCTATTTGGGCTCACATAAATAACAGGCCCAAATTTCACTTTCTTTCCCTGGGTTTTGTGGGCTCTAGCTTTTATCCACTGCCTCTTTTAAGGCATTCATTCTCTAATCAACACCCAACTAAAGTAGGACAATTGTGGATGGCCCATGTTGTCATTCACCTCCACTCTCCTTTGATCCTTGTCCACGTGTCCTAAGCGCAACACACCCCTATCCATCCTCCTCCTTTAATCTCTGCTACTCTTACCATACCTTCCCTTCTCTACCCCTCACCCCCAACACCTCCAATCTCTACCGTAAGTGCCAAAGAAGAATGAGAAAAAGCCCGAAAAAAAAAAGCAAAAAAGAACATAACCTCTGATACGATGAACGGAATAGAACCATATCGAGGTCTTAATTGTACGACTTTAGTATGATGTCCTTCCAACGTGGATTCACGTATAACATCACGCCACCATACAAACATGGTACATAGGATAAATATGAGGCGCAAACTTAAAAGTGTTGCACACCCTTGAAATGGGCGCATGTACATTACACCTCCTACAGTGGTTGTCCAAATCTCCATTGGGGGGAAGACCAAACCACGAACAACTACTTGTATGTTTCAGTTCTAAGTTAAAAGTTCTCCTTCCCTTTTCATCATCCAGCACGTACTCCACCGCCTAATATGTCAGCTTCTTGTCGCCATCATCGCTTCATTATGCCTCTCATTAGACTTTCTTGTTGGAAAAATTTTTCGATTGTCTCTATAACTCCTCATGAGCACTTTATTTTTTTTCCTTGCCCCTTCCACTTCTAGGCACTCTCTTCTTTCTAAATTGAACAGCCTCAGCTCATAATGCCGTCATCCCCATAGATCTCCATGAAAGTCGACAAAAACCATGTTTCATTTCCCCTCTCTATCATTTTTGCCAATTCTATGTTTCTTCCTGTTACCATCTCCTCTACAATATCTAATAACTCTCCACATTGCCTGACAATATTTGCCATTGTCTACATTGTCCACTTATATTGAATGATCCTTTCCACTCCTATGCAACTTCTTCTGCACAAAATTTTCATCCCCTCCCATCCATACTCCACCAACTTTTTTGCACTCCTTTCGTTCACCAATCGACATGTCTTCCCACGTAGCATTTCCATTACTTCTTCCTGGTTGTGGCAATACATTATAGCCCTAGCTGTATCCAAAATCGACAACACCACCTTGTTGATTTCTTCCTCTACCTTGCTCCATTCCTAATTGTTCATCTTCCTTGTAATTAGCACCTCCCACCACCTCATTTCTTCCCTTTGGCTTGTTGCTTCCTCTTCCTCAACTTGCTCTCTCATATTCCATTTTATGTTCTCTTTTTCGTCTATTGTTTTCCACCCTTCACATCCTGATACTAATTTCCGTATTTCCTCTCAGAATACATTTTCCTTTCCTTCTAGTGCTCTCCACAGGTTTGTCCATCCACTTGAGAAGATTTCTTCTAGGATATAGATAGCTTCATGTCTTCATTGGTTCATGCTCATTACTCGGGTACTACCAATGGAATAAATTCCAAAAGCAATATATAGTCCCTACCCATTTTTACCATTTTGAAGGAGCCGTCTCTGGGAGACTCTATTCATTCCTTGATCCCATCTTTAGCCACACTACTTCCTCACATCCCAATGCTATTTTATATTTCTTTATTCTTGTCTCTTTTAGCTCTAGAAGATCACCGTCATGATGTGCCAAGAATTTTTTTTATCTGGTGAAAAAAGTCTCTATTAGCCTTACCTCCTTCTTAGTCTTTCGTCTCTCACCATCTGTCTCCTTTCCTTCATTCTTTGTCCACTGATGTCAATTTGTTTGTCTTTTTCTCTTCCTGTGGGACCTGATCTCGTGGCCTACTTCTTGCTCATGCTGTTTCTTTCACTCACTACTGCTCATCGCTCTTTATTCATTACCCCTCTAACCACCTCTGAGTACGTCTTCTTCCCTTCATAAACGCTTCTTCCTCATCTATTGATCCATCTCTATTCTCTGTCCACATCCTCCTCCTGTCCTCCATTGATCCATGTTTATTAGATTATCTTGGACAGCCTCTCCTTAAAATTGTTATCCTCCTCAGTGGCTTGCTCCCTAGCAACCTCTATGGGAGCTCTAGTATCCTTAGACATGGGTACCATCTATTTCCCAAGCATCTTATTGTAGATGTTGTAGCATCACTGCCACTTCTATTAAGATGATGCAAACACAGCATACATAAACTATAAGAAATTTCTAATTGAAGATTTTTGGGAAAATAAGAAGCAAACACGATACCATTTCTTAGTCAACAAGCATTACTCAACAAAGCATAACAAATAGTTAGGCGCCTAAGGAAATGGAAGAGATAAATCAATCACTAAATTAATCGATGAAGACAACAGGGGGAGTCTTGACTAACCCAATGGTTGACTTGAATGTTCTGATTAAAACAGAAATAGTTCAAACTGTGACTGAGAGTAAATAATGGTGCTATATTTCTACATGAATCAGCCAAATTCACGGTTTTCTCCATTTAAATTGACGTAGGGACTGAACATGAATACTCCACAACCGACCAAAATTATGAAGAGGAGGAAGAGATGGGGCTTGCAAAGAAATTCACCATAGGATTTTTTGTTAAAAATGCTGATGTTTTAGATCATAATTTTAAAAGAAAATTTTTCCATACCTATAACAATTAAAAAGTAAGATGTTCCTTTGATTTTGAAAGAAGTTGAAAGAATGTATAATGAAATATGAAATGAAAACCTTATAGTTGCATAGCAATAAATCCAGCTGCAGGTAAAGACATTAAGCTAAATCCGTTTCTATAATGCCAAATAAACTTACCTAACATTTGTTGGAGTGAGCTTGTCTAACACCATTTGGATGGTAGCTGGACAAAACTTAGAGGGCAAGGATGATGCCACTAGCCAATCTTTTGGAGGGTACACCTGATAGCATAGTTAATAAATGTCAAAAAAGTAGCACATTTATTCAAACTCTTAAATTTAGAATCAAGAACAAACAAAAGAAAGAAATTTATGTGTGTGTTCTTGTGAGCATGTCTTTTTCCACAGCAAAATGATACATATATACCAAGAAAAGAAAAGAACTCTAAATTTTATCTAGGCTAGGGAGTAGAATATTCTAGAATTTTTCAGCTGAAATAATTATCTTCCTCCAAAACAACGCAAGATATTTTTATGGATGAATGTATACAGAAATAAACTATATTCCAACATACCAATTACAATCCAAAATCATAGTTTTATCCCGTTTTGTTTGGCAAAATTAATACAAGGTTTAAGTTTCATTCAGTCCTCCATCATTTAAAATATTGCGAATCCGACATCTCAAAAAATTTAGGGAGGGATACAAGTTTGGGGACTTGTTAAGAAATTGGCAAAACACTCTTTAGGTACTGTAAAGCTCTCTAAAATTCAGTGAAGGGGGAAGAACATTTTCTTTGAAGACAACTCATCTCCAAACATTTGATATTAATACAATCTAGTTTCTTTTTCGAAAAAGAAGAAGAAGAAGTCTTGAAAAATTGAAACAAAGAACTAAAGTGGAATTAGGAAGTATTTTTTTAGTTAAAAGCCCCACAAAATAGAAAGAGAATTTTGGTGGGGTAAGCAAGCTTATGTTTAATTAGGCTTGAATTGAAATATTGAATAAGGCGTTTAAGTAGAAACTTGAATAGGATTAGCAAATCCAATATGATTAGAACTAGGATATAGGACACTCTAAAAACTTCCATTTTGAGTTCCAGTCCTAATAGGATTACAACGTTATTGTATATAAAACATGAAAAAGCAAACAAATTTTCTTCTTTGAATAAAATTTTTAAATTTTAAGTTGTTTAGAAAAAGTTCATTATTTGATAAAATTTAAAATAAACCCTTCTACTACTTTTAAAAAGAAAAAAAATAAACTATGAAATAAAGTAAATTAATAGCAATTTTTTTTTTTTGAAGAGAAACTAATATATTGATAATAAAATAGAGCCTGATGAGATATCAGAGCTCGAAATACATCAAAAGTACAGATTATGCAAGATTTTTTGTCCTTGACATAGCCACTCCCCAAAAGTATAACCTTTGCCTAATTTATTACAGGACACCCAAGACGCAAAAAGAACATTAGATCGCTCCCAAATAGCCATCTCCGATCTATGTCTATCCAAAAAAATTCTTCTATTCCAAAAGGTTCACCCTTTCCCAATCCCTTTTCAACCTTAATTTTGCCCCTAAAGTAACGCGATGGACAGCCGGAGCGGTAGTCGAAACGTCAAACTGGGCACATACAAAAAGGCTCTCATCGGAAAGGAGGAAGAGGAGGATCAATGGATAGAGGTGACACGAAAGAAGCATGGCAGGAAATATGATGAAGGAAGAAGCAGGAACCTTGGAAAGACAAACAAGGGTGATCATAAAGGGTGGACAGTCCACAGCTTTGACTCAAGATACAAGACTCTCATAGTTGAGGGGTCCAAAAAAGGAGAAGAGATTATTATACAGGAGAGGACCAGAACCTCTACCTACGTGCTGTCAATGAGTAAATGCGATCTGGAATGGCTGACCAACAAGGCATCGTTGGCAATAAAGGCTTCGAGGAATGGCGCTTTCAAAGATTCTAGAAGAGGAGAGAGATATACGATATTTATTGAGACTTATTCTAACACATGGAGAAGTTTTATGAAGATTGCCAAGCTGTACAAGGAGGCTTTTCAGAATATTTTCATTCCAGAAGATACTGAGTGTGATACGTGGAACAAGTTCATCCATGCACTAAACGACATTAATCAAGAGAATAAAATCAACACCCGTCAAGTGAACAGTCTTATGGAGAAGACAAAGCTTCACACGTGCCAAGGTCACACCGTCAAACCACAAGAGCCAGTTCTCATCTAAAAGAAGATAAGAGCTAAAGAGGGTCCCAGAGACAGTCGAAGGGGCATGGAGACGACAAGACCTACAAGACAAAAACCAGACATCAGGTCTGGGAAATTTAAGCTTACAAGAATCACTGATAGCTACAGCTGGGAAGAAGTTGAAGAGGAGCTGGCCAAGGTCTTGGGTAGAGACATACATCTGACAGTGATCGACGCAACTAGAGCACTGATACACAGTTGGAATGGGGATGAAACGACCAGACTCCAGGGACCACCTCATCCGCAGTTCAGGACGGAGGTGTTTATTGAAAAATGGAACGATTTTGAGTTGTGGGAACAACGTCAAATCGCATGTAGAGACAGCTGGATCGGCATTGAAGGCATTCCAGTAGAAAAATGGACCATTAACTTCATAGAGCAAGTAGCTGAGGAGTGCGGCGGTCTCCTAGATATAGCGGAAGCTACTCTCAACAACAGATCAAAGGAACTAGCTTTCGTCAAAGTGAGGGGCTCTTGATCCAGGTTCCTGCCGGCTGAACTGGAAATTTACGACGATGACGGCGTCACCGTGTTGAGGTTATATGATCTTCAGAAATAATGGTGCCCGGAGGTGGAAGAAGCAAGAGGAAACGACAGGAAGAGGGAGAAAAAGAGAAAGTTCGAAAGCCGAAGACAAGGGAAGAACCTCCGGGGACGGCGGAGCGGCGGCGACCAGAGGAATTGAAGTAGCCGGCAAAGGACAAGGACGATGACGAGACACCTCAACCTGACAAGCATCATGATCGTCGCTCAAAAGTCAAACATCACAGGGTGGCAGGTGAAATTATGCACCGATCCATCAGACTGAGGCTGCTGAGTCAGAGCAGAGACGACGTGCGGAAGAGGAGCAGGAAGTCGCGGCTCACGGACCAAAGCGGGCCACCGGGATACCCGAACCAGATCGAGATCTAGGATTCCGAGTCGAATCAGCTTAATGAGATGGACCGAGATGAAATGTCCGGAAACGAGGGGATAGGGCCGAAGGATCAGGGCCCAACACCGAAGGAGTGGCCCATCAAAGAGAAGCAGATAGCAGAGGGTGGTAGAAGCCCATCAAGGATTTTGGAGAGGCCGGGCCTCAAAACATACACTAGGAAGTAGGCCAGTCAAGACACGAATGCAAACATTTGGCTCGAATTAATGAGTCTAGCCGAGATCCAAAGGAAAGGAAAAGAGCCCATCACCTATCCTTCTGACTCTGAAGAGTACATTCCGGAGACCCCCTTTGTCACCCCAAAATGGCTAGACAGGGAGTTTGAAGAGGAAGGGGCAAACCTGAACACGATAAGCACCACTGAAAGGCCCTAGATTCCAAAGGTACGTTCTATTATAAGATTCCCGTCTCCTACTAATGATGCAGGTGGTCATTCAACGGATCTATCAAGACAGAAGGAGGGAGACGAAAGGGTTAGAGGATTAGAAGTGGGTGAATGCTCCTACAAAGCTGAATTGGGCAAGCCAAACTAGGAAAGGAACGAAATTTCCAAAGCGGACAGAGTGACCCGTTTCCTGAAGGAGATAGACATCCGACTGCTTCGGTTAGAAGAAACGGAGTAATGGATCAGGCAGGTCTAGGGCTGAGTGGTTCTGATGAAGATCATTTCTTGGAACATCAGGGGACTAGGTTCCTGTCAAAAATGCGGCACGACCAGGTTGTGCAGCCTCTCCTCATATAATCTCTTTCCAGGAAACCAAAAGAGGTCACATCTCCCCAGAGGTTATAGGCAATGTGTGGAAGAAAAGGTTCTGCAAGTGGACTCACATCCCTGCCAACGGCTCAGCAGGGGGTATCTTGGTAGCATGGGACACCAGGCAAATCACTATCATCGATCAATTCATTGGCAGATACTCTCTCTCAATCGAGATTCGTCATCGCTGCAGCTAGTGGTTCACCGCTGTATATGGCCCCTGTTCGGCCAAGGACAAAGATTCCTTTTGGGACGAGTTGGCCGCTCTTTCGGAATTGCTTTCCAAGCCTTGGTGCATAGGAGGGGACTTTAACGCGACAAGGCGCATGGAGGAAAAGAATCACGGAATGTCATTATCTCTTGACATGAAACAGTTCGATGATCTCATCAACGAACTTCAGCTGAGGGATGTAGACATTTTGAACGCAAGGTCCACTTGGTCCAACAACCGTGACCTGCCTTCTCTCTCAAGATTGGACAGATTCTTGGTTAATGCAGATTGGGACATTCTTTTTTCAAATAGCCGACACACGACCCTTCACAGATATAGTTCAGATCACTGGCCTATACAGTTGGACACGCAATCCAGGCGTTGGGGTCCAACTCCATTTAGATTCGAGCATGCTTGGATGGAAAGGAAGGGCTTCAGCAGCAACTTAAGGGTCTGGTGGCACAAACCGGTAGATGGGAAATGGAAAGGTTATAGTTTCATGCAGAAACTCAAGCAATTGAAGTCAGACTTAAGAGGTTGGAGCAAAAATTTTATAATCGAAGATCAATTGAAAAAGGAGCTGCATCAAAGTATTTTGGAGTTAGATCGCAGAACAGAATCGGGCCTTATCTTACAGGGGGACAAGATCTTAAGGGCTGAAATTATCCAGAAGATCAACACCATTGAAAACAGAATTGAAAAGGAGGCTAGACAGAAGGCTCGAGTGAAACGGACAAGGGAGGGTGACACTAATTCGAGATTCTTTCACAGACTCATCACAATTCGAAAGGAAAGGGGTTATATTTCCAGCATAAAGGATGAAGACGGAGCGATGCTTGAAGAAGAGAGAGACATTCAACACCATATCATCTCATATTACACTAAAATATTTTCTGATGGTAATAGCACTAAGTGGGCTATTGATGGGATCGATTGGAATCCTATAACAGAAGATCAGAAGGTTTGGTTGGAGAAGCCGTTCAAAGAAGAGGAGGTGAAGGAGGCGATTGACAGTTGTGAAGGAGAAAAAGCCTCCGGTTGGTTGAACTTGATCGAAATTGGGGGCTGGAGGTTAAAGAATTACGGTTACACTTGCTAAAGAAGTTCCCTGGAAACAACCGAGGAAGGCTAATGGAAATCGGTACGTGGAAGATCGGCGATCGGACAAACAACAAGATCGAAATCAGCAGCGAAGATGACGGCGTGGATTCCAAGGAGGAGGACGGCGGGATGATGATGCATTGTTCCGGGTCAGGTGGTGCAACGGGACAACAGACCAGGAAGGCCATGATGAGGGGACAATGAGCACTGAGCAACGGCGAGAGACAGTGAAGGACGTATTGCAATTAATGAGGGTAAAATGGGGCTGGGAGGAAAAGGAGCTAATGAGCTTGTCTAGAAACAAGGATCCGAGATCAAAGGCAAGTAAGATTGGACCCAAATGGTGGGTTTGGAGATAGCGGGGCTCGAAATTAGAATCATGGAGCGGAAAGGGACTGCAAATAAGATGGATAAGAAAGGGGGGCTAAAAACGTGGGGCCTAGCTCAACAGGATGTAATGAGCCCAAAAGCAAAATGGACTCAGACATCGAAACGAGCCAGATAAAACCACCCCCAAAGGAACTAGGGCGACAAAAATCGAAGAGGTTGGGGAGCTTATGAAATTTGGAAGGCCCAGTGGGAGGAATATGGGTCGGACCTGGAGACGGAATCTGAGTATCAGGACTATAATACTTAGACGGAATCGGAGTACGTCCCAGCCACCCCACGCACATACACGGAGACTTCTGAAGCAGAAGAAGGAAGAATGAAGGAGGACGGAGTTCGAATGGGACACAATCATCATCTGGTACGCTACTCTCACTCTATCTCCCCTCCTCCTACCTCTAGCAAAAGTCAAGACGAACAGAGATTGGTAATAATAAAACCAAGACAACATATCGAAGAATATGGTAGAACTAAAGAACAACAGACTAAGATGACGAAGGGTGAGAAGCAAATAATAAAGCGGCAAGATAGGACCGAGGCTCTGCAAAAAGATCAAGAAATAGAAATGGCCAGAGTCAAAGATTTTCTCCAGTCCATCAATGCTCGACTGATCCTGGTTTGGAAGAATGGAGGAAGAGGGTGGTTTGGGCTTGATAGTTCTCATGAAGATAGTCGTCTAAAACATTCGAGGATGTGGATCAGGAGACAAAAGGAAGATTATTAAAAGAACTTTGGTGGATGCCAAACCAAACCTGATAGCTCTTCAAGAAACCAAAAGGAGGTGTATTGACTTGAGTCTAATTTCGGAGTTATGGAGGAAGAGGTTTGTTGATTGGGTGGCAATCCCAACGATGGGTATGGCAGGGGAAATTTTAATGATGTGGGACACACGCATTTTGAAGTTGGAAGAGAAGTGTGAAGGGTCATATTTGATTACAGTTAAATTCAAAGGTGAAGGTCAAGATGAATGTTGGTTCACAGCTATTTACGGCCCTTGTGAAGATCAAGGTAGAGAGGAATGTTTATTAGAAATGGTTGCGGTCTCCTCGCACGAACAAGGACCATAGTGTATAGGGGGTGTTTTTAATATGATTCGGTCCCTATCTGAGAAGAAGCACAACAATTATACCAAGAGTATAACAAGAAAATTTGATGAATAGATCCAAGACATGCAACTCTTTGAGTCGGAGTTCAAGAACTTAGCCTTCACTTGGAGCAATTGAAGAAGGAACCCCGCTATGTCTAAGTTAGATAGATTCCTCTATAATAAGGAATGGGGTGAATTGTATAACCACCAGAGAGTATAGGGATTAAGAAGAATCACATCCGATCATTAGCCAATCATGTTGGATACAGAGGAGACTAAATGGGGACTAACACCTTTCACGTTTGAAAATGAATGGCTTATATATCCTCATATCAAGGAAATGATACATAGGGAGTGGGAGAATGACAATAGTCAGGGTTGGGCAGGATATAAAATTATGAGTAAGCTTCAAAATCTAAAGGAAACATTGAAACAATGGAGGAAGGAACAGGTGACAGGGGAAGAAGCCAGGAAAAAGGAGCTGATGCAACAATTGGATGGGCTGGACAGAAGACTAGCAGATGAGGGACAGACAAATTTATGGGAGCAAAGAAGACAGGTGATTGCAGAAATCCGGAATATTGAATGTAAAGAGGAGAGAAGATGCCATCAGAGGGCGAAGATGAAGTGGGCTAAAGAAGGTAATGTTAATACAAAATTTTTCCATAAAATCTAGTCGCTCAGGAAATCAAGAGCAATTATTACAAAGATGGAGGACCAAGAACCGAGAAGGAAACTTGGTAGAAAGAATGGAGGAAATTAAAAAGATGATTACTGAATATTTTTTAGGAATATTTTCAGACAGACAACATGGGAAATGGGGAGTCGAGGGTCTTCGATGGTAAAGAATCTCGGTAGAAGACAAGCAGTGGTTGAAAAGAGAGTTTACCGAAGAAGAAATAAAGGAGGCTATATTCCAATGTGACGGGAACAAGGCACCAGGCTTGGACGAATTCACCATGGCTTTCTTCCAACAACAATTGGACACGGTGAAACAAGACATTCTTCACTACATGACAGAATTTCACAATGACGCAGTGGTGAATAGAAAAGTTAATGAAACATGTATTTATCTCATCCCAAAAAAGAGCAATTCCATGAACGTGGAGGATTTTAGGCTGATAAGCTTGACCACAAGTCTTTACAAAATCATAGCAAAGATGCTAGCAAATCGGCTAAGAGTAGTTCTTTTACATACAGTGAGTGATAACCAGCTTGCATTTGTGAAAAATAGGCAGATAATGGAAGTTGTTTTGGTGGCTAATGAAGGAAGAATGCAGGGTGAAAGGAAAGCAAGGAATGGTTCTGAAAGTGGATTTCGCCAAAGCTTATGACTCTATAAGGTGGAGTTTTCTCGATTTCGTTCTACAGAAGAAGGGCTTTGGGAAATTATGGAGGATGTGGATACAAGCTTGTCTCAGAACAGTTAATTATTCTATATTTATTAATGGCCGACCCAAAGGTAAAATCAATGGACAACAAGGGCTCAGAAAGGAGGACCCCCTCTCTCCATTCCTGTACACCTTAGTGGCAGATACTCTCACACATATTCTATGGCAAGCTAACAGGGAAGGAAAATTAACAGGACTGATAGTAGGATGAGACAAGATCACTCTTATACACCTATTATTTGCAAATGACTGTCTATTATTCCTGCAAAATAGCAAGGAGGAATTAGAGACTATCAAGGAAAGTTTGAATGCCTTTTGTTTTCTCACGGGTCTGAAAGTTAACGGAGCTAAAAGCGAACTGTTGGGGATCAATACGAGAAGGAAAAAGTGAGCTAAATAGCTGAAGAGATGGAGGTGGCTGCAGGAGAGTGGCCAATAAAGTATTTGGGAATGTCGTTGGGAGGTAACCTTCACAGAACACATTTTTGGGAGCCCATAATACAAACAATCAAAAGAAGAACAGCAGGATGGAAGAGGAGTTATCTCTCACGAGGGGGAAGATTACTTCTTCTCAAATCAGTCCTCGAAGCATTACCAACATATTACCTATCGCTATTTAAACTACCAAAGAAGGTAGCTGAAATAATTAAACGGTAGTTGAGGGATTTCTGTGGAAACAAGAACATAAAGAAAGTGGCCAGAATACAGTTAATTGGAAGCAAGTGTGTAAGACTGTGCAAAATGATGGTCTTGGCATTGGAGGAATGCTAAGGAAAAATGTGGCCCTGAGAGGCAAATGGTTATGGCGATGATGGACAGATCGGAGTCCCTTTGGGCAAAAATAATTCGAAGCATACATGGATCAAGAACATACGGAAGAGAAGCAAGCGTGAATAGGAAATGCAGCTATAGAGCCCCATGGAAGGACATTGCTCGGATTTATGATCAGATACGACCACATATAATATGGAAAGTAGGAAGAGGAGATGCGGTGGATTTCTGGAGGAGTATGCGGTGTGGAAAGGAAGAACTGAAGAAGAAGTTCCTCAAAATCTACAATCTGTCCACAAAAAAGGAAGGTCCAGTCTCTGAATTCAGAACAGAATCCAATGATGGGAGTGGTACACAAAGGGGATGGAATCTCTACCTGTACAGAGAGGTGGGAGAAGAGAACATGGAGGAACCCAACGATCTTCTTAACACATTGTATAGTTTCCAATTACAAGACATAGGAGAAGAAGACCGTCCAATCTGACAGGATGGTACCAATACCAAATTTTCAGTAGTATCATGCATGGACAAGATCACAGCTACAACACACACCTAGACGCCCATTCCAGCAGAATTTATGTGGAAGACAAAGGCCCCTCTGAAAGCAAGAATGCTAGCTTGGATTATAAGTCTAAACAAGCTGAAAACAATGAAAAATATTCAAAAGAGACTTTCCAATTATGTCCTTAACCCATCTATATGTATGATGTGCAAGAACGATGCGGACAGTACGAAGCACATATCGGGATCATGCAAGGTGATAACGGAGATCTGGCAGCTATGGACCCAGCAGTGCCAATGCATAGTTCCTCCACAGGAAGAGACGTCATTTCAGACTCCAAACAATAAAGGAACAAGGCGGCTCAGTCAATACTGGAAGGTGATTTTGCTAGCGGTTTGGTACGCAGTTTGAGAAAAAAGGAACAGAAGATTATTTTTGGAAAAGTCAAATTCGAAGCATACGATATGGAAAGATCTAATGTTTTGCTTGCAACATGGATATCTTGTACTAAAATCGAGAAGGGATGCACTTTTGGGGAACGGATATGTAAAGGGGAACAATTCTTCAATCCATTATTATGTAATTAGTCCGGATACCTCATCCGGCATTTTGTACTAGTTAATTATAATTAATAAATAGTTTTCAGTTTCAAAAAAAATATTAGAGTTTGACGATAAATTCTTTTGTTTTTTTTTCTTTTTTCTAATAATTTTAAGTTAACATGCGTGATGTGCATTAAGCATTATTAATGTTAACATATATATATTCGGAATCATTATATGTATACTTTTATATGTATAATGTATTCATTATGTTTTCGACATTTTTTATTAAAATTGTGCATATTTTAACATTTTTTTTTTGGAAAAGAGACTTATATATATTAATAAAAAGAGCCTGATGAGGTATCAGGGCTCGAGAATATCAAAAGTACAGACTATGCAAGATTTTTTCTCCTTGGCATAGCCATTCCCC
>JAJIYU010005244.1:0-22747 GCA_030144865.1 Tinospora cordifolia
TCCATTTTTGCATTGAAGTTGTTGAACCATATCATAAAATGTTTTACAATATATATATATATATATATATATATATTGTAAAACATTTTATGATATGGTTCAACAACTTCAGTGCAAAAAACATTTTATGATATGGTTCAACAACTTCAATGCAAAAATGGATTTTATGATATGGTTCAACAACTTTAATGCAAAAATGGAAATGATATGAATATGATACATTCAAAAGCTTAAACGCCACAAGTAAACTATATTTTGTACTCAACCTTAATTTCAAACTTTTATTCTTATAATGCTTGAGTTATTTTTTAATTTGCTTATGTATTATGTACTCACAACAAGGTAGTAAGCTCACATAAGAAAAAATGCCTTCTGAAAATGCTAGATGTGAATTATTAAACTGGCATCTAGAAAATGAAAGAGATGAAGAAGTTGTAGCAGTAAGAAAGATTTTCTCTACAGATCCTAAAGCTAAAGTTTATACTAGGCTTTGATTGTTGGAGAGTTTGGGCTGTAAAAGTAGTGAATGAAGATGTTAGGTTTACATCTGAAATTCAATACTTGAGTGATGTTGTTGGAAGTATAATTGCATGGACAAAGAAGTGTATAAGACTACTATTGTAATATCCTGAAAAATTTTGAATTTAATTAAATAAAATTCAAGATCAATTCAGTGAAATTGGGTGCAAAATGAAATCGGGGTCATTTCAAGGCTAAATTTGGCAGGTTTTCAAAAGTCTCATTTAGTGACCTTTAGGGACCCAAAACAACCTGAACGAAACAAGGTGACATGAACCAACTAACTGGACAATATTCAAAATTTAGAACAATTGGTCAAGATTAGGATTTTCATTTGTCAAACGCCCTTCAGATGGTCCAAATTAGAAAGAATTAACAGTTAGGATACTTTGGAGAATCAAAATGACCTGAAATGAAATAGAATGACATAAATTAACAAATAAACAACATATCCAAAAATTAGGACAATTGACCAAAATTTGAATTTTCATTTCATGGTGCCTTCAGTGGGTTCTAAATAAAGAAAGTAAATGAAAACAAATTTGACCAAACCATATATTAAAATTCTTAAATTTTTTTTCATGTGATTCCAAAACTATAGTATAAAAACCATAATTCTTTGTGAATGATGAGATATTAATTTTAATTGAATTTTTGTGAACCTATGAAGTCATGACCACCCCAAGCATATGCAAGTCATATTGATGGAACACCATGATCTTGTACACCCTCACCCTACCTAAAGCTCCATGGGATGTGTTCCTTATTTGAATCCATACAAAATGATCCTATGTACCATGCAAATGATTTAGTACACTCACATATATGAGGTGTCACCCATGATTAGAAATCAAGACAAGTGATCTCATGTGCCAAGGAAAAGTGATCAAGTATGCCATGCACCCTAGTTGACGTCTACACCCATGTGTGTGTGTGTGTCTGCACACATGTGACAAACTTTATTAGAAGTTTCTAAAACATAAATGGTGCTCACTTACAAATCCTAGCCATCCCTTGCTAGCCACACAAACCAAAATTAGAAGTTCCATAGCTAGAAACTCTATGGCGCCAAAATGAAAAGCATACAAAGTGTCCAAATTAACCCCACATGGTGCACCATTTTAGAGAGACTCAAAAATATGAATCTAAACCATGATATTGTACTCCACAAGATTGATCACATATTCACCATCCATGCTTGCTCGACATCCAAGGAAGAAATATTTCTGTTATTGTAACACCCCGAAATTTTACGAACACGTTACGTCACGAGTAATATAAAATAAAATATTATTTCATAGAAAAATGAGAATTGAAAATAAAATAACAAAATTGCAATAAAAATATAATAATATAAAAATATAAATTTTAGAATTAATAATGTTTAAATTAATAATACAAATTTTACGAGCTTCGCAAAATATGAATAATAAATAAATAAATAAATATAAATAATAAATAAATAAATAAAATATTGTTGATAAAAATATTAATAGATCAAAAACTAAAGATTGATTTGAAAAAAATAAATAAATAAGTAAAAGTATAACAACATAATAATTGGGTGTAGATTTTGGAAATCAAAATTAATAAAAAAATCTAAAATTTCACATTTTTTAGTAAAACAATTGAAAAAAAAAAGAAAAAAAAACAAAATCAAAGAAAAATGGCTTGCTCTATTTGGTCGAAAAAAAAATCTGGAAAAGATGTCGAGACCCCTTCCCTAGGGCGAAGGACGAATTGAATGGCACAGTGTCCCGAAAAACTTGCCCGCAGGCCGAGCTTGCCAAAACACTGTTAAGCCTCATCTTTCAACATCACTCCACACACTATCAGAGTAATCATGGGGAATGTAGAAGAAATTTCACACAAAGGACGCTAATAAAACTTGATATTTATCAAAATGAGTCATTAAAACATGTATAGCAATATGAGTGACTAATCTATTATATATAAGCTTTCCTCACCCCTATACATAGTTTCTAACCCTCAAAACAAAAAGTTACAAAAAAATCCTACCAAAACAATGAGAAAGGGAGACAAGCTCTAGGCAATGACCACTCCCTTGCCCTTATCTACGGTTGAAGGATCTGAAAAGTTGGAGTAGTGAGCTTAATTGTTCACCACGATTCAGTGAGTAATGCAGTCTAATTCATAACTTAAAACAAGCATTCCACAATAAAATACGTGCCATGAATGCATGAACAATAACATTATGCGAGTGAATGCAATAGTGAATTCAATTTAAATCTAAATGCGATCATGCACTTCATTTAAAAATAGTTAAAATAGTGAAAACATTCTTCGAGGCTCTCACTAGCCCCCCACCCCCCCTCATGGTGACTAGAAATCCACTCGAGTGAGTTGCAGATAGTTAGGCATATCGTATCGACTCGATTAGGACTTATTGCCATTGCTAACAATTGTAACGACCCAATCAGGACTTATTGTCGTTGCCTTACGGTGATGACCCAATTAGGAGTTAATGTCGTTGCCTTACGGTGATGACCCAATTAGGACTTAATGTCGTTTCCTTACGGTGATGACCCAATTAGGACTTATTGTCATTGCCTTATCGTGGGCCCAATCAGGACTTATTGTCGTTGCTTTATTGTGATGACCCGATTAAGACTTATTGTCGTTGCCTTATTGTGGGTCTAATTTGGACTTATTGCCATTGCCATCAATCGTAATGGGCCCAATCTGGCCTTATAGCCATTGCCATCAATCGTGGGTCCACAGAACCCTCTCAGCGGGCACTCTATGCTAGGTGGTCACCATCGAGGTCATATGAGAGATCGACACAACTCGCCCTAACCCTGTACCCTTGGAACTCGGGACTTGGTACACTTCTCATTTAAAACTCATTTAAAGGATGCAAATTCATTACAATATGTAAAACCATTTTTATAAATGCACATAATAAGAAGCTTTAAGAAATAAGTTAGAAAACACTACTCACAAGGATGCTCTGCTCCTAGTGCTCCTCTCACGACCGATCGCGTCTCACTAGTACTTGGTCTTGTGAAATCGATATAACTCCTTAATATTAACATGGGACTTGGCTCACTCTATCTCTACATCATTGGTCAATCAGTGGTTTGACCTAGTCAAGGGTAGTCTATCTTTGTTAGTTCAACTTGCCTTAAGTTGCTAAGTCAATTTGATTGACCTTGGTTAATCTTGGTCAACCCTAGTCAACCTATCACTTGTTGACCTAGCTGGTCAACAGAGTTTCAAATGGTCAATTCTAGTCCTCATGGGGTCAATTGGGCCAAAATGGGTCAACATTCCCAATTCCCATCACTTAGCCACAACATTAGCTTATGGCCTTATTTGCGCAACCATTTTTCCAATTTTTGTGTGGGCAATCCGTACATCAGATTTGCGCCAAAATTTTCAGAACTATTCTAGAATCACTAAATTTGTCCAAGAATTTTGAATCACAATTTTTGGACTCCATTTGATAGTGCTTTTAACCAAAATATCAGGGTTGGTGTGCTCTCGGGTCTTAATTGATAGATGATAGACACTGACTGTTTGCCTAATTTGACCTACCTATCCATATTAGAATGCTATGAAATTTGGTAGGAAACTTCTAGGAATACTTAGGAATCTCTCCACAAAATTGCAGCTCAATCCATCTAGGTTTGGTCAGTTAATTTCATCTCAGAATTTCAGCTAGATTATAGGAATTTTTTGGGTTCATAAATTCTACTATCTTTTTAGTAGTCATTCCCCCCATTAAACCACAATTCCATGGGTCATTTCTTGTGTCTAATTGCAGTATGTAGGTCATAAAACATTCATTAATCAATAATACTTTGAATCAGTAACATGTAATACTAAAATCATGCTTATCATTCCATCAATTTTTATGCTGCATTCTAAAAGAACACAAGAAATTTATTTTAAGTCCTAATACTCTAACAAGCATGACATATTTGTAAGTGTAGCAAATCATATTCACAAAGGCTCAAGGTCAATTCTTTATACCTTTCTGTAACCTCTACTATGAGGTCTAAAATGCCTCTAATTTCAATCCGAATAGGTGCCTTTAGGTGTTCCAAATATGGCTCCAAATATGGTCTTAAACTGGTTTCTGTCGGCACTGTTGTAACAGTGAGTCTAACAGTTAACAACAGTGGCTTATAAAACCTATTAAATGTTCCAATTTTTGGTTTCTACCACTTGGGCACTTGAATACACATAATGAGAGGTAAAATGAAGGATCTTACCTTGGGGGTGAACCTGGAATGGTTCAGGTGTAAGCTTTCTTATAGTTACTCCAACACTGTTTCTGTTACACAGTTGCAATAGTGAGTAATTGATCAACTTTAATGGTTCAAAAATCACGAACAAAGCCCTATTTTCATTCTCTAACAATTGGAGGTTAAAGTACATATGGAAATAAAGAGGGTGGACAATATTACCTCCAAAATGGACTGGAAATGGCCCAGGATTCAAAGCTCCAAAGGTGGCTTTACATAGACTTTCTAGTTTTCTAGGTTTAAACACTATGAGCAACACTTCCTCCCAGGGTTTTCAGCTCCAAACGGTTCCATGATTCAGCAAATGGCTTGTAAGACTTCGTAGATGGTTGTATAGGCTTCAAAACAAGCTTTGGTTCATTGGATTTGGCTACGAAATGAGAGAGATTCAAGCTTGTGACTAGGGGCTACAGCTGTTGGAATTTTCTGGACTTGTGCTCAAGAAGAGATTTTGTTGCATGAGAGAAAGCTTGCATGGCATTATGGGGTGACATGTGCCCGTCAAGGTGGCTTCCAAACTCACATGCTGGCTGCCTAGTTGGCAATGTCTATTGGCCCTCTCAGGTGGTTGAGTTTGATGGCTCAAACCATGACTTCAAAACCAACTGTAGCCATGGTTTTGCTACTGGAATCTGCTATAAACTTGCCTAGAAAATAGCTGAAATTCGTCAAAATTCGTTGGAAATTTGCACAAAAGGACAAAAAAACCAAAAAAAAGGGGGGCTACTGCTCATTGGGCGCGTGGGCCGCCCAGAACGTGGGCCAGCCCACGGTCTTAGGTTCCAGGCCGCGCGGCCTGCGCGCCTGCAGCCACGAGTCGGGCCTTGGGCCTGACCGATTCTCGGCCCGCACGTGCCATTCGGCCCATGCGCACTGAGAATCTAATTTTTTTTTTGTTTTATTTCGTTATATATACATACCCTTATATATATGTATATATATGCTAGAATTTGCATTTTTTTCTCTAAAATTATTGAAAATTACTAATTCATCATTCTTCATAAAAACGCCTCAATTATACACTATTTCATCATTTATGTAATTATTATCTCCAAAAATTGAATAATTCTTTTAAAATCATATTTTTCTCCCAAAAATTTCATTTATCACTATAAAAATCCAATAACTGTTCTAAAAATTTAACAATCAATCCTAAAAATATTTTTCCTCAAGAAAATACATTTTGCTAATAGTTTCATGTGTTTTCTCGTCAAAATTATATTTTTTGCATTATTCTAATTTTCTTTAATAAATAATTTGAAATTAGGAAAAATTGAAATAAATTTCGTATATTTTCATTAAAATTCCTAAAAATGCGTAGGATACACATATGTCAGATCTGTCAATCCGATGCCAAAAACATGGGTCGTCACAAAAGAAATCTAGAAAATGCTCAAAGAACCACAATCAAATGAAGAAACCAAATTTTGATGTTGAAAATTCTGGTTTTTAGGCTAAAATGAAGAAGAAAATGATGCAAAGAAGAAGGAGGAGGAAGAAGAACGGAAAAGAGGGATGAAATCTAGAGTTTTGATTTGGGGGTTTGTTGTGTGTGCGATCGGATAACATAGGAAAAAGGAGCTGGAAATCTGAAGCTTCATGAACGTGAGTTGGGGCCTTTAACTTCTGGTTTAAGTGAGTGATGACCAAACAAGAAGAGTGGAACAAGAAGGTTTAGGCATGATTCAAATCTGGAAAATTTTAGATCTAAAATTTAGGGTCTACTGGTGTGTTTTTTTTATGAAGAAGATGAAGAACGATGAACATGGTTGTGATCTAGGGCTTGAAAACAAAAAGGAAACATGGTTGTCGTGCTTTGTGATGTGGGTTTGGGTTTTGTTACTAGTGGCTGGCCATGAAGAATGGAAAAACAAAGATTTTTTATTAGCTTGCTGGTTGTATGTGATGTGTTTTCATATTTGAGCGTTTTTCAAATTTTGTGATTTGGGGATGCTGGTGGTGCGTTGAAGAAGAAGCAATCAGATTTTTTTGGTTTAAATTTCTGGTTTTAAAATTCTGGTTTGAACTTGATTTTTTAAGTTTATGGTTTAAATTTCTAGTTTGAAAATTTTGATGTGGTGCAGTTTTAGAATCTTTGGTTGGGGAAAATGAAGCACGAAGAAGAGGATTGATGGGTTTGGTGTTGTTGAACATGTTTAATGTTGCTGGAAATTTAATTGAACGTGTTTGAGTTGCTAAAAAGTTAGTTGTTGGATTTTGGGTCACTATTGGAGGATTGAAAAAAATCAGTTTGGGATTTTGAGTTGTGACAATTGAACAAAGAAGTTGGTATAAATCTACAAAGAAGAAGATGGGTATAAATCTACAAAGAAGAAGATGTATAGTGCATGCTATCAAGTTCAGATTTGATTTTGGCGTAGCAGCTAATGTGTTCTGGAGCGCAAGAAAATCTTCAACAAAAGAAGGTTTGTCATTGACGTCGCTCGTGTGAAGAAGATGACGTGAGGTATATTTTGGATTTTAAATTTTAGACAGTATGAAATTTATTTTAGATGATCTTAGATGCGAAAACAAAATGAAATTAGGAATTTAAAACTTTATTGAATATTTTAGTAGAAATATTAATTTCAATGCTTGTGGATTGTGATAGATGTTTAGAATATAAATACCAAGGTTTAAGAAATTTGGAGTTTCGAATATTAGAAATTTAATTTTATTTAGAACCTAGATGCAAATAATAAATATTGAAAATTTTCTTATTCAAATAGAAATTAATTAAATCAATTAAGAAAAAGTCTTAAGATGAAATAATTTTATTTTGGAACTTAGAACTGAAGAAATCTATAATTTAGATTTAATACGTAAAGATAAATAATTTATTTTAGAAGAGTAGTTAGGAATTTTTATATGATAAAATAGAAATTCTAAACTTAGTTCAAATATTTGATATAAAAATTTTAGTTTAAGTGAAGTAAAATTTATTGAACATAAGCTATTTATTTTTAGAACCCAAATTTAAGTTTAGTATTTTTAAATGATTAGTTCTAATCTAAATAGATTTAATTAGGAATGAATAAATCATAAAAATTTGAAAATTAATTATGAGAGTCCTATTTTTAGATTAAAAGTTTAAATTAGTAGAAGTATTATTTTTCTATAATATAAGCTTAGAAGTATTTTTGAACTAAATTTGGATAAACACTGAGGACCTAGAAAAATAAATTGAAATAATCTTTATTTTTAGATTTTGAAGCCTTATTTTGACTCAAATAAAATTAGTGAAAATTAATATTTAAACTTTATTTATAATCAATTTAGAAATTAATTAAGCTTAAGAATATTTTGAATAAGATTAAATGTAAACTAAGAACTTAGAAATTTTAAATTGATGAATTTCAGATTTTTTAATTTTAGAGTATAAAGTATCTCGATGGAAAGCATGGTGGCCCTGAAGATCTACAAAATCAGGTGGACGTTACTTCCTTACTCACACATATGATATAGATTGAAGATGCGAAACATTTCTGTGATAGTTTTAAGTTAATTAAAATTTCATTAAAAAATTTATTAAACTTGTTTGATGTGTTTGAATAATGGTGCTTGTGTGATGGTGTGATGAATGATGAACTCTTTCATTTCACGCATAAATATTTTATATGCATAAATATAAGAAATGCATTAGATAGCATTAGTTATTCATTTAACTATCATGTAGATTGCACTTTATAATATTTGCTATTTATCATACTGTTATTGAAATGTATACATAATTTGATTAATTATCTATTGGATTGTGAAATGCTTGGGTGTGATTGAACTTGTGTGTAAAACTAATCCATGTACCGATGTGATCGATGAGCCTGAAGCGGGTCACGGTGGCATCTCCTATATATCACCGCTTGAGATCGACGAGCCATAAGGCAGATCATAGGTATTCTCAACCTTGAGTTGCTTGCAACGACTAGAAGTCTTTGGGAAACAGTACGAGCTGCAGTAAGTACTCTCTCTTAGATTGTGATACCTTATTATTGAGACACAACTGATTTTAGATGGTACTCAAGACCTTCTATGATTAGATTAGATCATAAGGAATACCGAGAGTCATCTCAATACTCTTTCGATCTTAGATTATAACCAAAACAAATGAATGTTTGAAAGTGTTTGTAATGTTTTGAGTTTTGATCAGTATAATGCGTGTGATATTTAGGAATGATCCACTGGGTTTCTGAGCTCACTCCCATTTTATTTTTCAGGTACACATGGATGTAGAGTATTGTAACCTACATTAGAAGACTCTCACTTTTGATTGGTAACCTCATGGGGGAGGTTCTCCATAATAGGATGATTTAAAGGTTCTATTTTACTTATTTAATTTATAACAGAACCGAATGTATACTTTTCATTTAAATTTAATTTCACTATTTTATATGTAATTACCTTGGTTTGGATTTCAGATGTTCAAGTTAGTATAATGATTTTGATGATTTCATCCGCTATCGCATTTACTCTAATGAATTTCTGATTTTGTCTTCCTATAAAAATTTGATGAACACGGTGGAAATTCTTTTGATCTTTTATTTTATGCAAAACGTATTTTCGGACATTTAGTTGAGAACTATTTATCATGAACTTGATTTTAAAGAAAAATATTTTGACAGAAAGAAAATTTTAAGTAGCATTCCGGTTCTCAACGGGTGACGACTCATAGCACGTGACGACAGGTCTGATTGAGAGTTGGGGTGTTACAATTATACACTAAGAGTGATGGCCAAGCAAGGAAAATGAACAAAGGAAAGATTCTTGCTCACTTATTATTGTCAAACTAGATTGGAAAGAAGATATGCTCATCAAATCTCCTCAAGATGACGTCCTAGCTAGATTAGAATATAATCTGATCCTCTTTTGTGTTCATATATGGCTAGGAAATAAGATTATGCTCATATCTTTGGAATTGAAAAGCCAAAGTGGTCCCACATGCCAACCATGAGCACACTTGCCTATCTCACTCTAAACTATCCCCTTTGAACTATGGAAACTTGCTCAACTTTGTTAGCTACCCAAGTTGCCCAGGAGGTCCCCATGGTGTTCATGAACATCTATATAAACGTCTTCTTGTTCACATTCATCTCATCCCAAAGCAAAGAGTTGACACTTCCCTCTTTGCCTGTTTTAAGCCCTCTTCTTAGCATGACTTTTCACTTCTCTTGTGTTCACAAATGAGAAGCTTTAATTTCAGTCTTCTAGTGAGTCGTTTTGGATGTTTTTGTTGGTGTTTGAAAGTTCTTGAACTTTTCAAAGTGGTAGATAAAGGGAACCTCTGCTAGATTCAACAAGAAACTCGAATTGAGGTAGAGAGGATTTCTAAAACTCCTACTTTGCTAGTTCAAGTTTCAGTATATTCATGCATATTTATTTTAGTTTTCAACATGTTTATATTTTAGTTTTCAGCATGTTTGATAAGTTTTATTTTCAATTTAACATGTTTTCATATTTTAATTCATACATGATAGCATAACATGCTTAGAAACCATGTTTAGGCTTATTTTTTAGTTTTCAAGCATGCCATGTATGTTTTCTTGATTATTTATATTTTGATATCAACTATTATGATTTTGTATCATGGTTATTTGAATTTGACATGAGAAAATGAAGATAAGAACCACATCTAAGTTATGATATCAGTATTCTTTGCATGTATTTAGTGTGTATGAGTAACATCACTAAGTGTAGATGTGTTATAAAATACTTGAAACGTGGACATGTGATCCTTATTTCCAACGAAATGTGACAAGATGAATTGTCATTCCATCCTAGAATATGAGTATTTTAATAGAGAACAACAAGGGTTTGAAACTCCTTTTGGTCAAATATACAACTCTAACAAGATATTGTTTGAAACACTTAATGCTTGTAAGTGATTGAACTTAGATGTACTTTTGATTTGAATGAGTAAATTAGTAGTTTGATGAATGATCCACTGGGTTATGTGCTTACCCCTTTTTTTAATATTTTTCAGGGAATTAAATATGAAGATCATGAATGATTAGAATCTTTTTCTAATGTGAGGGCATATTGCCCATTTTTGTTTTACTAAGTCGTCCGCTAAATTTTATTTTTGAGTTATGTACTCCCTTTTGATTATTTAAATTTCAAGCATGCTTTTTTTTATTTTATTCAATAAGTAAATATTAAAGTTTTTTTTATCTCTCTTGTAATAGTCTTATTTAAAAAAAATAAATTATTTGAGTTGTGTGCTCTATGGAAAGTAATAAGACTTGAGATAATGAAATGTGATAAAAGTTGTGTATTTGTAAATGTAATACTAGCCTGACCCGCCTTGTGGTTGAGTTAAATTAAAATTCTTGGGGGCTAGGGTGTTACAACTATAAACAGGTATGCTTCTATAATTTTAATTATTATGTAAGAATTAATAAAATATTTGATATATTTCTTCTATCTTAAATGATAGATTTGATAAAGATTTCATTGACACACCAATGTTCTATCTAATTTTTGACTTCTTTCATAAGTTGTTACTCATTATTTTTGTATTGTTTATATTACTTTACTTTTATATCAATATATTAATATATTTTTAAGCAATTTTTGGACAGGTAATCAAGATGAGACGTGATAATCCTCCAAAAAAAATTTTTGCTTATAGAAATTTTTATTGTTGTGTATTAGGATTAATAAGGATAAGTAGTATAAATAATAATTACACTTTTTGATGGATTTTATGTTTTACACTTTAAAATTAACTATTCTTAAGTGATATTAAACGAATTTTTGAAATGATAGGACATGGCTAATACATATTTTGTTAAATGTTTATTTTATATTATGAATTTACAGATACACATAAATATATGCAATATATATTGTAGGAAAATATTTTTAGAATTTAAAAAAAATTTGACACACATAAGAATGTTCAGTTTTCGTTGTAACAGACATGATGTAACAATATGCAGACCATTGTTGTTGAAATGCTGGAGCTTTCACAATGGGTGCCACTGTTGTATGTTGCCTACAACAACAAGCACATGACTATTGTCGAGTGGATAGAATTTCACAATAGACACATGTTGTTGTAATGGACATATAACAACACCCATTCAACTGTTGTTGAAAGGTTGGAGTTTCCACGAACGATTAAAATTCTTAACAATAGGTGATCGTTGTTGTAAGGTTCCTTTAACAACAATCATGCGCCCTTTATTAAAAGGTTAGAGTTACAACAATTGGCGCCTATTGTTGTAACATGTCTACAACAACAGACATGTTGACTGTTGTCGAATATGTGTTAAAATATTGAAGAATTTAACGTGCAAATATTGTTGTAACATCAATTTTTAGATCGATACACAATACATTACAACAATAGGCTCGTGACCGTTGCTAAAAATAGTTGACCATTTGACAACACCCTGATTGACAACATAATTGTGAATGTTGTTGTATGGGTCTGACAATGAACATTGCATGTTGTTTTAGGTGTCATTTCTTGTAGTGTGAGGCCGCCCATATGAGGTTTTGGAAGAGGTCCTGACAAATTGAGATGGAAACTTGTAACTTATGTGAACCTATGCATTGAAGATGAAAGATGGAAAAGGGAGATGGTGATGTAAGATGAGCAGTTGTGATGACAAAAGTTAGGGCATTGCTTTGTTGGTTAAAAACTTGAAACCTTAAAAGAAAAAGAAATGCATGATGGATGGATCAGGTTGAACTTATAACCCAACCAAAATTGGTTGGGTCAATATAAATCTAACCCAACCAGCCTAGTTTTTAAAAAATATTTGACCCAACCTGATCCAAATTTGTTCAGTTTGGTTGGTTGGGTGGCTTACGCCCTTAACTAAGGGTAGTAACTCATGTTTTTAACAACGTCCCACAAGCATTTGGCCAAATCCCAAAACCAGTTGAAGCTGAAATGGCCAAGAACAGAGCTGCTCAACACTGTTGGGAACCCAAAAAACAGAAAGTTGAATCCAATCTTTGGAGTGTTGATTCCTAAGCTATTAAGGGTCCATCCTTGAGGTAAAACCCTTCTTTTCTTCCTTATTATGTGTAATTCCATGTTTAAATATTGGAAATCAAATATTAAAACTTTAAATTTGTTTTATAAGGTAATGAAACTGACTGTTTGATCAACTTTCACAACAGTTCCAGTAGAAACCAGACTTTGGGACCAAATTGGAGGCAGTGTTTGAAGTACCTAAATGTGTCCGTTTGGACTTAGATCTGAAATGTTTTGAACCACATACTTGGGACTACAAAATGGTAAAAACCTTGAACCATACGCCTCTATGGTTTAGATTTTCTATGCTTGTAAATATGACCTAGTAGTTAGGTATTATGAGACTTAAAAAAATTCTAGAACATCCTTATGCATGCCATGTTTTGTAGTTGTGTTTGAGAGTAAATATGACTATAATTGCTTGTTATTTTGATTAATTAATTAGAGTTCTAGGATCTAAATTCTTGCAAAAACAACAAGAAATGGCCTTGGATTGGTATTAGAACCAGAGAAGATAGGCACTTGAAGACCATAGGGGATTAGAACCATTTGAGCAATCTATTACATGACAGAGAAATAGGAGACCAGTTGACTGACCAAATGTAGGTATTTTGAGCTGAAAGTTGGTAGAGAGGTCACTGGACATGTCAATAGTATGTGTACCAAATTTTAGGCCATTTTAAATTTGGGAAGTAGGTCAACCAATTCACTAAGTGACTGTCTATCATAGGGAATACGAGATTTCACAGCCCCTATTAATGCACTTAGAAACCTTACTAAATGGTGTCCAAAAATCAAAAATTAAAATTTTGGTATATGCAGTCTAGATGAAATTTGAAAAGTTTCACGTAAATCTGACTTACGGATTGATCGCAAAAAAATCGACAAGTTCGCTGCGCAAGAGAGCAAAAAGCTCAAAATTGGGCTAAGTATTGGAATTTGAGGATTTTGACCCAATTTCGGCACAAATTGACCAAGAATGACTAAGTTACCACATTGACTAGAGTTGACCAAGTTTGACCAATTGACCGAACATTGACCGAGACAATTTGGGTTGATCGAAACTGAGTAGGGATAATGAGATTAGAGATTAAGCTACCGTATGGAAAGAACTGAAATTGAGTTTAATTAATACAGATTCGGGTGAGCATCGCGGGAATGGGTTAGTTGTCGATGGGACATCAGTGCGCGAGACCCGATATGAGTAGTTTGACTTAGGTGTTTTCTATGATTTGTATTCCTTGCATAAAACTTGTGTGAAATGACATGGTTTAAATGGTTTCACGAGACTTAGATACATCTAATTGGTTTGAGATGTGTAGATGTACACAGGTAGTGAGACCATATGTAACACCCCGCCTCCTAAGTCCTATCTTCCACGTCATCTGACGATTCAACTTTCTTTGATCAAAAATCTTGGGATGCCCTGGAGATGGGCCCGTGCTACATTTTCTTCTTCTTGGACCCAAATCCATTATGGTTCCTGTGTACATTAGTCTATGTACAAAATGAAATCATGGTAAATAAGATTCTTCATTTATTCATTTGAAAATTTTGAGTGCAATAATCCATTACAACAAAAAATAAATTCAAAGCTGAAATACATGATTTAGCTTGGGCTGATGCGCCCTACATTGAAATAAATAAAAACTTTCAATAGATAAATCTCCTCGTAAGCTGATTAATTTCCTAAGATGTGAAAAATAGGGGGGTGAGCTAAAAAGCCCAGTGAATCATTCCATCTATTTAATCCATTATTTCAACCAAACAATGCAAGCATATCAAACACTTTCAGAGATTAATTCAATTTAACCAATATATTAATTTAGTCGTAATTTAGACCGAACGGGAATAACCTCTGTGCTCTAGATCTAGGGGGAGAGATCAATTCTGAAACTCAAACCCATCTCTAGCGGGATCATTCTTGAAACCTGTTCCATTCTACTGTCATTATTGACAGCCAGTTCCAATTCTACATGGAACACAGAAAGTCTCCCGTACCAGTACGTGGTTGAAATCTTATTTAATCTGATTTTTGTGTGTAAGAGCATAGTAAATAAATATTTCAACAGTAGTTAAACATACCAACAGTATAACATGATAAATCAACAGAAGCACAGATTTTTGATTTTTTATGTAGAAGATCGTACGAGATACAACTACAGAGCATACTCTCTCAAACAAGAAGAACGACTTTCGATTTCTGGTGTAGATGCAACTACAGAGCATACTCTCTCAAATAAGAAGAACGACTTTCGATTTATGGTGTAAAAGATTGTACAAGACTCAACTACAAAGCATACTCTCTCAAACAGGAAGAACGACTTTCAATTTCTGGTGTAGAAGATCGTACAAGGCGCAACTACAGAGCATACTCTCTCAAACAGGAAGAACGACTTTCGATTTCTAGTGTAGAAGATTGTACAAGACGCAACTACAGAGTATACTCTCTTGGTCATGCAACATGATAATTGAATGACATAAATGCAAAGAACAAGAATAAAAATAAAAAAAAAATCAAGCTAACCAAACAAGCAAGTATTATGTAAGTCAAAATGATAAATTAAATGAAAGGAAAGAAACTCACCTCGAGATCGCTTCCTAAATTCTTTGTAGCACTTCGTTGCTACTACTTCGCGAACTATTTAGAATAGCTCAAGCAAAGAAGAACTAGAAGTAAGGTTGCAAAGAAGGAGGCAAAGAGAGAAAATAAGAGAAGTTTTCAACTCTTGTCTTTGGGATGAATGGAATAGGTAGAGTAGGGGGGTTTATATAGGGCCCTCTTCCAACTAGTGTTTCTATCTTTCCAATGTGGGACTATCATTTCCTACATATGCATACCTTAACATCACACCAAATGAGATATTTTATTCATGAATGCATTTCCTTTACACATATACTTTTCTATATATATTACTATCATACTAAATGAAATATTATTTTCATTAGTGCATCTAATTAATACTTTATATACATACTTTTCTATATCAATATCATACTAAAAATATTATTTTCTTATTCAAATAGAGAAGCATATATTTACCCAACATTTCTATATGTTTAATATTAATCAATGCATATCCCTTTATACTTCTATGTTAACTAATTAATTGCATATCAATGACAAATATATATATACACGTATGTGTGCTAATAAAATGTGTTTTAAACTCAAATTTCGGTTATTACGTTACTAAACTTTTAGGCATTACAATTATTACGTAACTAAAATTTTAGGTATTACAACCTACCCTCCTTACAATAAATTTCGTTCTTGAAATTTGTACTTATCCACGTCAATGTTGTTTGGTTAGGTATTTTGGGTGAAGAAATTTAGCTTAAGACTAATCTTTAAGAATTGGGTGGTTTCTTTTAATTGATTGAATAGGTAGGGGATACTTATTCTTTACTGTTGTTTTAAAATAGCTGTAGGGTCAATTTTATAGTAAAGTTCAATTTTGAACTCTTCATCTCTAATTGGTGGTAGTCCATAGTGTATTGTCTTTACAGAATAGGGGTATGAACATGACATCTTAGTGTCAACAGGAGCAGTGCCGCCAAAAAAATAGTAGCACCAATAGTAATACTATCAATTACGCTGATAAAACAGTGCCTTTGACCGTAACACCGACAATTACGCCGATAAAACAGTGCCTCTGACAGTGACGCCTAATAATTCTGCCGATAAAACAGTGCCTTTGACCGTAACGCTGACAATTATGTCGTTAAAACAGTGTCTTTGTCCGTAACGCCGACAATTACGCTGATAGAACAGTGCTTTTGACCATAACACCGACAATTATGTCGTTAAAATAATGTCTTTGTCCGTAACACAAACAATTACACCGTTAAAACAGTGCCTTTGACCGTAACACCACCAATAAAATAGTGCCTCTAACAGTGATGCCCGATAATTATGCCGATAAAATAGTAGTAGTGCCGTTATAATAGTATTGTCCCTTCTCCTTTAAATTCCTGGCCCATTCGTACCTTTCACCATTTTGATCATCCTTTTTTTTTTGCTCTGCGAAAATGTTCTTCTTCTTTTTTATCTCAGTTATGGTTTTCTCGTTATCCAAGTCTGGTAATTCATCCACTCCTCCAGTGCATTTTACCACCATGCTAGTGCAGAAGTCGTCAAGATTCAAAACGTTGGCTCGCAAGTTTGTTCGTCCACCACCGATGAAACTCGACTCGAATTCTTCCGATGATGATCTTTCCTTGCCATCTCAGTCCGGCAATTCCTCCCCTCCTCCGGTGCATTCTACTACCATGTTGGTGTCGAAACTGCAAAGGTTCAAAACGTTGGCTCGTAAGTCTGTTCGTCCAAAATCGGTGAAACTTGACTCGGATTCTTTCGATGATGATCTTTCACTTGCGAATTTCTTCGCACGAAAGTCCTAGCTGTCTCCATTCCAGTAGGAATCATCACCTAAAGGTATGAATCCTTTATCCTATCAATGTACTCGTTCTGATTCATCCCCTATCTCTCTAGCAAAACCAAAAGTCTTTTTCTCGATGTGCTCAGAAGTTCCTCCCCCTCTTTCAACAATATCAAGCTCAGAGAAACTTAGAAAAATTCTTGAGGTTGATGAAATTCCAAATACTAGTGGTTCTTCTCTAGTGAACTCTTCTCCAATTCAATCTACAACGACTATAGCTCAAGCTAGTGGCTTTCATGATCAAAGGGTCATCACAGGGTTCAGTAGAAGGATACTAAGAAAGTTTATTGGTGTAAGGGCGCGACCTTCGGGAAGATATTCTATAGAGATTAATTTGTCTACAAGAAGACGCTGGCTTGGAACTTTCAATACTGACATTGAAGCTGCTCTTGCTTATGACGAAGCTATCATCTCCATGAAAGGCTTCCATGCTAGAATCAATTTCACTTACTGGCCAAACTACGCTAATCTCTTTCATTTTTTACCTCCTAGCAATGATGTCAGTAGCGACCCTTCAAATGCTACTACTATCAGTAGTGCTAGTACTTTGTTGTCACCTGTTCAATTTGTTTTTGATATGTGTGTTGATGTTTCCTCAAATGGGTCTCCCATCTATGGCAGTATAAACATCAATAACTTCTTTTGCTCCAATGATTCAAGATCTGGGCAGTTGGAGAGCATAGTTTTTGTTAGTTGCTTGAGGCCATCTTCCAACCCAAATCCCATTGATTTTGATCCTTCTGCTACTACTATTGAGCTTGGTCACCCTGGCAATGTTTTTGTATCTGATCTTAATGTTTCAACTAACAGTGGATCTTTATCAGATTTAATGTCGAATAATGCAGGTTTTCTTCTAGGTGTATGGAAGAACTAGATCATGGATGGGCTAGTGGGCAATCTTCATCATCAGCATCTTAACTATCATCTTGCGATATTTATATTGCCGATGAAGCAGGAAATAGATGTATGGAAGACCTTTTGCCAGTGAGTCAAGATCTTGGTTTTGGAGGCTACTCGTCTTATCAGTGACAACAACCCTCTTTACGGAATAAGAAGAGGAAGAAGGAGAAGAAGAAGAAGAAGAAGAAAAGAAGGAGAAGGAGAAGAAGTTCTCCTTTGGCTTGTTTTATTGAGAGAGACCAAAGTTATTGCATCAACTTTGGCCTTATCTCTGTTTGTTTTTTTTTTTTGGTGCTTTGATCTTTGTGTAATCTTTCTCAAAAAAATATACCAAAATGAGGGGTCAAATGTTTTTTTTTATTGCTGGAAATGGTGTGTTGGAAAGAGATAGTGAGGATAAAACACAGTAATTAAACTATAATAACATAGACTATTCAATCCTATCAACATATTGGGCAGGGCAATCTGAGGCACATGATCATCAACATTGGGTTGACGGAATTGTCCAACTTCGTACCTTTCTAGAGTAATTAATAAAGTAAATTGCCTAAGGTTCCCAGATTAGTCCAACTTCGTATTTTTTCGGTATGAACCATATATCTCAAAGAGGTCGTGTTTATGTGGGTTGGCATGATTTCATTATCTAAAATGAAGAACATTTTCCCCCAAAGGATCAGTCCAATAATACCACTTACTGGTAAATAGCGCAATACATCTTTGTGAGTCTTCGCTATTCATAAAATGATCATCATGGTGGTCATCTATATTTTTTTTTTTTTTTAAAGTGTCGAATTACCTAGGTTTACAATTTGAACCTCTTCGAAACAAAAATGTTTTTTTTCTTTTAGACTTGAAAAAATGATTGTCCTTTATTTAGTCAATTGCCGTGTCTGTTTTATCAGGTTTTTGTTCCTTCCGTGCTAATGTGACGCTACATTTACGTTTCTAAGTTCTTGATTTATTTTGTGGCCTATCAGTTTATGCTTCTAGGTTCTGTTTTGAGGATTTTCAAAATCTTCTAATGTCGTTGGGTACAAGATTTGGTTTCATGATCACAATATTTGTGATACACATTCTTATGAAATTCAGATAAATAAAGCACACATTCAAAACAATCAGGCATTCATACAATCATATTCATGCTAGCATAGTGAAATTCTAGGCTTCTGCCTATGCTTCCAGGTTCGTGTGTCCCATACCACCCTTGTCCTTCATCATAGACTTCTACCTAGAGATTTTACTACACCCAATCAATTTCGCAAATGTCTCGATTTCTAAGGCTTTCTAAGCCTCATTATACTTGAATGTCCCATGCCAGCCAAGCATAGGGAAACAAGTTCGTCCAAAGCCACCAATCATTCACCAAACATGGCCCGTCATTCTCCGAGTTCAAGATTCCTCTACATCCCTGAATCCTATGCATCCCATACCACATAGAAACCAAAGATACAGGATCCTCCCGATCTTGTGCCCTGACCAAACAAGTGTTCGTTTTTCACACATTTGCAGTCTCTAACTTATGCCCTAAAAGTCTATTCATGATTCACTGTGCCACCCTTGGCAACCCCCAAGTCTCTACTTGAGGTCTCTTCCCTAGACCTAGGTTCTCAAATCCTCATTGGCATCTCATTTGGACCATAGTAACTTTCTAGCCGTCAATTACCACCTCCTTGTTTTATCTCGTAAGAAAATAAGTGTGTTCTTCAACTCTGACTACTCGTATGAGCTGGTAGGACAACATCCAGATCGGATAGCGAGACCGAAGTCTAGTTAGCAACTGTGCTTTCTAGAACGGGATAACTCATCTCCCTTTCAATGTTTGGCTTTACTCGGGACAAGGCTTACCCACTATCAGCTCAACTTATAATCTTTGTATCCAAACAAAACTGTTGAAAACATATATTTCTTTTCTTAAGGAATTTTTCAAAATCATTTTAGTTTCCAAAACAGGAGGTAGGGCTTCTAGATTAAATAAATAAATAGTCTTACCAGACTAGTAAATTTGTTCTAATTCTTGCCCAACCACCTCCGAAGTCCCATCTTCCACGTCATCTGACGGTTCAACTCTCTTTGATCAAAAATCTTGGGATGCCCGGGAGACGGGCCCGTGCTACATTTTCTTCTTCTTGGACCCAAATCCATTAAGGTTCCTATATACATTAGTCTATGTACAAAATGACATTATGGTAAATAAGATTCTTCATTTATTCATTCAAAAATTTCGAGTACAATAATCCATTACAACGAAAAATAAATTCAAAGTTGAAATACATGATTTAACTTGAGCCGATGCGCCCTACATTGAAATAAATAAAAACTTTCAATAGATAAATCTCCTCGCAAGCTGATTAATTCCCTGAGATGTGAAAAATAGGGGGGTGAGCTAAAAAACCCGATTAATCATTCCATCTATTTAATCCATTATTTCAACCAAACAATGCAAACAAATCAAACACTTTCAGAGATTAATTCAATTTAACCAATATATTAATTCAGTCATAATTTAGACCGAACGGGAATAACCTCTGTGCTCTAGATCTAGGGAGAGAGATCAATTCTGAAACTCAAACCCATCTCTAGTGGGATCATTCTTGAAACTCGTTCCATTTTGTTGTCAGTATTGACAGCCAGTTCCAATTCTATATGGAACACAGAAAGTCCCCTGTACCGGTATGTGGTTGAAATCTTATTTAATCTGATTTTTGTGTGTAAGAGCATAGTAAATAAATATTTCAACAGTAATTAAACATACCAACAGTATAACATGATAAATCAACAGAAGCACAGATTTTTGATTTTTTATGTAGAAGATCGTACGAGATGCAACTACAGAGCATACTCTCTCAAACAAGAAGAATGACTTTCGATTTCTGGTGTAGAAGATCGTACAAGACGCATACTCTCTCAAACAGGAAGAACGACTTTCGATTTCTAATGTAAAAGATCGTGCAAGACGTAATTACAGAGGATACTCTCTTGGTCATGCAACATGATAATTGAATGACATAAATGCAAAGAATAAGAATAAAAACAAAGAAAAAGTCAAGCTAACCAAACAAGCAAACATTATCTAAGTCAAAATAATAAATTAAAAGAAAGGAAAGAAACTCACTTCGAGATCACTTCCTAAATTCTTTGTAGCACTTCGTTGCTACTACTTCACGAACTATTTAGAATAGCTCAAGCAAAGAAGAACTAGAAGTAAGGTTGCCAAGAAGGAGGCAAAGAGAGAGAGCAAGAGAAGTTTTCAACTCTTGTCTTTGGGATGAATGAAATGGGTGGAGTAAGGGGGTTTATATAGGGCCCTCTTCCAACTAGTGTTTCCATCTTTCCAATGTGGGACTATCATTTCCTACATATGCATACGTTATCATCACACCAAATGAGATATTTCATTCATGAATGCATTTCTTTTACACATATACTTTTCTATGTATATTACTATCATACTAAACAAAATATTATTTTCATGAGTGCATCTAATTAATACTTTATATACATACTTTTCTATATTAATATCATATTAAAATTATTATTTTTTTATTCAAATAGAGAAGCGTATATTTACCCAATATTTCTATATGCTTAATATTAATCAATGCATATCCCTTTATACTTATATGCTAACTAATTAATTGCATATCAATGACAAATATATATATATATGTGTGTGTGTGTGTGTGTGTGTGTGTGTGTGTGATAATAAAATGTGTTTTAAACTTAAATTTCGGTTATTACGTCACTAAAATTTTAAGTATTACACCATAGGCTCGAGGGCTGAGCGTCGGGGTTAGGGTACTTGATATGATTGTGATAGACTCAAGGGCCGAGCGTCAGGGGTTAAGGCATATGATCAGTGCGCCTATCCACCAAACCCACTCGAGTCACAACATTCATGGGTCGAGCGTCGGGGTAGGGTATTTTAGGATTACGCCTAGCTGACAACCTACTCGAGTGGCTAGTATGCCTGACTCAGGACCCGCTCGAGCGATGAACATAGGTTGGGTTTGTTGAGTTAACCCTAGCCTAGATACGTTTTTAACTGGCATAGATTTGAAATGTTTTTATAATGGTTGTATCATTTATAACTACTTTGTACTATGTCATGAATTCAGATTTTACATTATTTCTACTACTCATGCATACATGCATTGTTTTGGCGTATTGGTTATGGTTGACATGTCGGACTTTCTACTCACTAAGCCACATTGATTTTAGGTTCACTACTCTACCACTATTTGAGGTTCTTCGGTGGCTAATAAAAGGAAAGGCATTGTGATCGCCTAGCTCCCCGACAATTCCTATCCACTTTCTTTTGTTCTTTGATTCAGAGGTTGGTCATTCCTTGTACATGCGTAAATGGTCAATCATGTATTTTGGAGAAGAAAAATTTGTAATGATATGTTTTCTCTTCATATGTTGCTTACTTTATGTAACACCCCGCCTCCCAAGTCCCATCTTTCACGTCATCTGACGATTCAATTCTCTTTGATCAAAAAAGCTTGGGATGCCCAGGAGATGGGCCCGTGCTACATTTTCTTCTTCTTAGACCCAAATGCATTACGGTTCCTGTGTACATTAGTCTATGTACAAAATGACATCATAGTAAAGAAGATTCTTCATTTGTTCAT